>JAWWLV010000061.1:1542915-1554568 GCA_035041135.1 Platyrinchus mystaceus | reverse complement strand
CGTGGTAGTCGTAGTAATCCTGAATTTCTGGGGAATAAAATGAAATCAGAGGCTGAGAAGGGGAGGGTGGTTAGGGAGAAAACTCAGCCCATCCAGGCCAGGGCTGGGCAAGGAGCTCCCTAAAATGTGGGTGGGAGCGATGGGAAAACACGTCTGGACGTCCCAGGGATGACCTGGGAACATCCACCAGGTGGGGGGTCGCGATTAATAGAGGTTGAATGAATAATTGGCAGCACGAGGGAGGGGAAGGGAGGGGGAAGAGAGGGGAGAAGAAGGGGTTACCTGGTTGGGAATTCAAGGGGTGGGAGGAAAGGGATGGAGCAGAGGGGATGGGAGGGAAAAGAGGGATCAGGGTGGGGAGTGTTTGGCCGGAGAAAGCAGAAAATGAAGGGGATAAAAAGCATTCCCAGTGCAGGGAGCTCTCACCTGATTGCTGGTCGTACTGGGAGTACTGGACTGGCTCGGGATAGGTGATTCCCTCAAACCTGCTGTACTGTCCCTGCACCAGGAGCGCTGCTGGGACACGGGGGGGTCACCAGGGGGCACCCCCAGCCAGGGATTTGGGCTTCCCCGCTCCCAAAATCCCACCCCTTTGCCCTCTTGGTCCGGGAGAAGGGGAGGGAGAGGGAAGTGGCTGCTCAGGGAAGAAGGAGCAGCACCAGCCCAGGGTTCCTGCATCATCCAGCTGGGGCTGATCCCACGGGATCCACGATCCTGGAGAAGGGTCCAGCACCCACTGACCCCAGGGATGCTCCTGACACAGATGGCACCCCCTGCATCCCACTGGGAGCCCATCCTGCCCCAGATCCAGGGGGAAAATGGGCATCAAAATACAGCCTGGATGAGTTGAAGGGATCAGAATGTTTAGAGGGGGAATCAGATCATTCCCATCCTCATCCTCATTCCCATCCCTATGGATGGTAGGGCCCCCTCCATGGATGCAGGGATCATTTCCCTCCCGATGGATGGGAGGGATCCATCCCTGGACACAGGGATCATCCCCATCCCTATGGATGGCAGAGATCCATCCCCGGACACAGGGATCATCCCCATCCCTATGGATGGCAGGGATCCATCCCCGGACACAGGGATCATCCCCATCCCTATGGATGGCAGGGATCCATCCCCGGACACAGGGATCACTCCCATCCCTATCCATCCATGGATACAGGGATCATCCCCATCCCTGTGGATGGCAGGAACCCCTCCCTGGACACAGGGATCCATCCCTGGACACAGGAATCCGTCCCTGGACACAAGAATCCATCCCTGGACACAGGAACCCCTCCCTGGACACAGGAATCCATCCCTGGACACAGGGATCCATCCCTGGACACAGGGATCCACCCATCCTGGTGCCAGGAGCATCCCTGAGCTGGGAACGATGGGATTTCTCTCCCCTCCTCCCTTCCCTTGGCTCTGGAATGTTTTCCACGTGTCCCTGGCTTTGTTTCACCCACAGTTTTCCAGGCTCTGTCCCTTCCCTCCCTGTTTCCATCCTGCCTTTCCCGCTCCCCCCCCCGGGGCGTTACAAATATCCTTGTCCTGGATTTTATCCCAGTCCCAAAGTGCCAATTCTGGGCCACCTCCAGGAGGTGCCAAACCCCTCGTGGCCCCCAACTCTGAGCCATTCCCGGCCTAAATATATGGAATTTGGGGTTGATTTTTAGGGAATAACGGGCGATGAGGTGGTGGCACCTCCTGCTCATCCCCCAGACGGTGCTTTGGGACCAAAACACCAACTCTTTGCACCCTAAAAACCATATTTTGGAGGCTCAAAAAGGAGGTTTTGGTCCCCAAAACGGGACCCTGGGAGCTAAAAATGAGGTTTTGGGCCCCAAAAAAAGAGCATTTGGGTCCATATAGAAAGATTTGGCCTCAAAATCCAGGGATTTGAACCATCCAAACCCAACTTGGGGCCTTCCAAGTGGTGCTTTTGGGCCTCAAAAAGGGTTTTGACTTAAAAATTGAGGTTTGTACCCTAAAAATGTGGTTTTCAACCACAGAATCGAAGCTTTGGACTCCAGAAATGGGGATTTGGGACACAAAAATGAGGTTTTGGGACCTAAAAATAGGGGGGTTTAGCTCTAAAAGTGGGGTTCAGACCCTAAAAATGAGGGTTTAGACTCTAAAAATAGATTTTAAACCACAGAATCAAAGTTTTGGACTCCAAAAAATGAGGGTTTGGGACATAAAAATAAGGTTTTTAGCTCTAAGAGTGGGGTTTAGACCCTAAAAATGAGGCTTTTGGATTTAAAAATAAGGGGTTTAGCTCTAAAACTGGGGTTTAGACCCCAAAAATGAGGGTTTAGACCCTCAAATCAAGGTTTTCAACAAGAGAATCAAAATTTGGACTCCAAAAATGAGGATTTGGGACCTAAAAATGAGCATTTGGGATCTAAAAAGAAGGTTTTTAGCTCTAAAAGCAGGATTTAGACCCCAAAAAGGATGCTTAGGGACCTAAAAATAAAGTTTTTAGCTCTAAGAGTGGGGTTTAGACCCTGAAAATGAGGGTTTAGACCCTAAAAACGAGGTTTTCAATCACAGAATCAAAGCCTTGGACTCAAAAAATGAGCATTCGGGACCTAAAAATGAGGATTTTAGCTCTAAAAGTGGGGTTTAAACCCCAAAATTGAGTCTTGAGACATGAAAATAAGGGGTTTAGACCCCAAAAATGAGGGTTTAGACCTTAAAAATGAGGTTTTCAACCACAGAATCAAAGCCTTGGACTCCAAAAATGAGGATTTGGGACCTAAAGTTGAGGCTTTGGGACCTAAAAATAAGGGGTTTATCCCTCAAAGTGAGGTTTAGACCCCGAAAGTGAGGGTTTAGGCCCGAAAAATGAAGGTTTAGTCCCTAAAAAAGAGGTTTTCAACCACAGAATCAAAGCCTTGGACTCCAAAATCGAAGGTTTGGGACATTAAAAATGAGGGTTTAAGCTCTGAAATTGGAGTTCAGAAATTGAGGACTTGGGGCCTAAAAATGAGGCTTTGGGATCTAAAAATAAGGTTTTCAGCTTTAAAAATGGGGTTTAAACCCCAAAAGTGAGGCTTTGGGAATGAGAATTAAGGAGTTTAGCTCTAAAATTGGGATTTAGACCCTAAACATGAGGGTTTAGAACCCAAAAAAGAGGTTTTCAACCACAGAATCAAAGCTTTGGACTCCAAAAACGAGGCTTTGGGACCTAAAAATAAGGTTTTAACTCTAAAAGAGGAATTTAGACCCTGGAAATGAAGGTTTGGCCCCTCCAAGATGGGTCCTGGAGTTTGGAAATGAGGGGCTGGGTGGTAAAAATGGGGCTGTGGAGCAGGAAAAGTTGGACTGGGAGAAGGAAATAATGGAAGTGGAGGGGACACTCACCTGGCAGCCACAGCACGAGGAACCCCGGCCCTCTCATCCTCATGGAATGGTGGAGGAGTCTGGAAAGAGAGGGAATACTGAGGGATCAGGGGAGAGGGAGATGCCCCCAGGAATTGCCTCCAAAAAAACCCCCTCCCCAAATCCTTGGGAATGAAGAAACTTTCCCCAAAAAAGGCAATTCCCAGGGGATTGGTGGGGACCAAGGCCTGGAATATCCTGGAGGCAGAACCGGGGATGAGGAACACCAGGACCCCCAGGCCCTGGAGTGGAGGTTTGGGGCTCCTTTCCTGGGATTTCCAACCCAATTCCTTGGGAAAGGGCTTGTTCTGGGCGTTCCCGTGCTGGGAAATGCAGCGTTCGCTTGGGCAGATCCGAAGGGGTGTGGAGAGCTGAGGGGGAAAGTTGGGATTTTAGGGAAAATCCCGGCCTGGGCTTTGGCAGCCGTGGGCACTCCTGCTTTCCTGGAGTTTTCCAAGCCTGCTTTTCCCAGCAGGAATATGGGCCAAGGTTGGGATGAGCTGGGATGGCAGGAATGGCGGCCCCTCATCCCGAGCCAGATCCAGGGGGACAACTGAGGGGAAAAGAGAAACTCTCTCCAAAAACATCCCAGATCCTGGTGGGAATGTGGTTCCAGCCCTGGCATCCTGGGGAGGGGGGTCAGTGGGACTGGAGGGACCATCAGCTTCCAGGGATCCCATCTGGACCATCAGTGGAATGTGGCACATTCCAGGGATCCCATCCTGGCCATCACCAGGGTGGCACATTCCAGAGACCAAGTCTTGCTCCATCCCAATAATTCTCTCCCAGGAAACCTTCCTGCCACCGTGTCCTCACTGCCACCACAGTCCAGCCCCTTCCTGGCACCAGCAGCCCCAGTTCCTGCCCCAAACCCGGAGCTGTTTCCCATAAAACCCTCCTGGCCACTGTGTCCTCACCAGCACCGAAGCACCTTCCAGTCACCACGTCCTGCACCACCAGAGCTGCGTTTTCTGTCCTCGAGGTCACCAAAGGCACCTTCAGGGACCGTGTCCTGCCCCAAACCCAGAGTCACCTCCCAAAAAAACCCTCTGGTCACCTCATCCTCAGGATCAACCAAGATCCCACCCCACCCCATCTCCAAAGGACAGCACCTTCCAGGGGTCCATCCTGCCCCAGGTCCAGAGTGTTGCACCTTCTGCTCCCGATGTCCTCAGGGCCACCCGAGGCACCTTCCGGGGCCGTGTTGTCACCGTGACCAAAGCACAGCCCCTCGTGGCCACCACGTCCTCCCCGGCAGCTCCCCGTGACCACACCCGGCCCCTGCCCCACCCCAGGCCCCTCCCCAGGCCCCACATCCCCCTCCATGCCCGGCTCAGACCCTGGAGATGTTGAGAACCGGCTCCCAGACCCTTCCCCGCTCTGGGGAACCCCCAGGGTCGGTCCCCACCGGAGCCGGGATGAGGCGGCCACTCAGCCCTGGGGGTGCCCAGGGAAGCACCCACGGCCCCCCATCACCACCCCAGGGTGGCATCTCGGTGGCACTCGGGGCCCTGCGTGTTCCCACTGCTTCCCACGGCCCAGGAAGGCCCAGCCATGGATTTAACCAGGGCTAAAGGTGTGCTGGGATAACGGGGATTGCGGGCGGATGAGCGGGATCAGCGCGGCTCCGGAGGCTTTGCAGGGCCCTGGGGCTGCTGGCAGAGCTTGGCTGTGGGACAGCGGCTGGGGCTGGGCCAGGGGGGACCCAGAGGGGCTGGAGATGCCCATCCTGGTCTTTGCTGCATCTGCAGGTGCCAGAATCCCATGGGATTCCAGCACCGACATCCTGTGGCTCCAAAACACCCTGATCCAGTGGGAGAGCTTGGGGCAAAGGCTGCTGGGTGGATGGCTGAGATGGATGGATGGATGGATGGATGGATGGATGGATGGATGGATGGATGGATGGATGGATGGATGGATGGATGGATGGACGGACGGGTGGATGGACGGACAAATTCCCCCTCCAGAGCCATCCCACTCCATCCTCCCCCCATTCCCAAGGACCCAGCCCCACAGCTCGGGAGCGATCTCCCCTTTTCCACCCCAAATCCATCTGCAGAGCTTCTCCTGAGCTCCAGCTCCCGGAGTTCCCCCCAGACACGGAGCTCTTGGCCGGGGCTCGCCCCGTTTGGCCGCGGGATGGGGACAGACGGGTCACGTCTGCCCCGACGGCGCTTCCAACGTCTCCTCCCGCCGGAGCGCCCGGAGCGGCCCCGACCCCGCCGGGACACCCCAAAGCCGCCATCGGGGGGACGGAGCCACCTCCGCCCTCCCCCTCCTCCTCCTCCTCCTCCTCTTTCCCCACCTTCGGCTTTTCCGGGATGAGACCCGAGATTCCCTCTTTCCCAGCACTCCGTGCAGGGGTCCGGCTCTCCAACCGCGCCAGATGTTTTTGCAACTCCACATCTGGGAACAATCAAGCCCGGCGAAGGAACAGCACAGTCCCTTTCATTCTGCTAAACCCCACCTTCCCCCAGCCTTTCCCCCCTCCCCCAGCTGCTTTTTTTCCCCCCATTTTCCTTTCTTTTCTTTTTCTTTTTCTTTTTTTTTTTTTTTTTTTCCCAGCTCTCCAGTTGCCAGAGAGTGGGAAGAACAAAGGGAATATAAAAGGATTCCCATTTTTTTGGGCCCTCGCCCAAAAGTACAAAATTCGGTGCCCCCACCCCTGTTTTTCACACCTCACGTTTTCCTCAGGGTCTCATCCCACCCTCCCCCAAAAACACAGAAATAAGAAAATAACCCTTTTTAGAGTCTCTTTGCAGGATGGAAAAAAAAAATAAATGCACGGTTTCCTTCAGGTTTAGGCTGAAGGTTTTCAGCTTTAGGGTATTTTTAGACTTTTTGGAAGTGGTTAAAAATCTCCTCCAATAACTGTCAGGCCTCCAAAATGAGTCCCCCGTCCCGTCCCGTTCCTCCCCCCTCCCCCCCCCCCCCGCGGCTGCCGTTTCTTCAGCACCCCAAAAATCAAGTGGGGTTTGCTTTTCTGAGGTTAAAGAGTTCAAAGCAGCTTTTCCGAGCTGCTGCAGCCGATGGAGGTTCTGAGGGGATTTTGGAAAGCCCCAGAAATGGGGGTTTATCCCCCTCTTGGCTGCTGGGGGGGTCCCCAGAACTCTTGGGAATGGGGGGGATCTCTCCCGTCTAGTCCTTACCAGTTGGTGCCGGCTCTGCCCTTTCCCACCGCCTTGGTCTCTTCTCTCTGCTTTCCAAAAACTCTGGAAATGAGAGTTAAAACAAAAAAAAACACCCAACAAAAAAAAACCTCCTACCTCCAACATGGGGGCTCCGCTGGGTCCTAAAGTCACACCTGAGCCGGCCCCTTCCTGCTCCAGCTGCTGCCTGCGAGGGGAAAATCCGGGATAATAATTCAAAATAACGATCAGTGAGAGATTCTCCGTGCAAAGGGCATCGGGGTAGTTGGGGTTTTGCTGTTTCTTGGGGTTTTTTGACCGGTTGAATAAATTTTAAATCCATTTAAGAGCAGGGAGAGAGGAGGATTCCGTGCAGCCTCGGCACGGGTCGGGCTGGGATTTGTGCTGCTGGAGGGGCAGATCCAGGGATCAGGGCAGGGAGTTGTTGTATCATCTCGTCAGCTCTTGGAAAAAATCAAATAAACCCCAAAATTTGGGCTGCTGGACCCCCATCACCCCTCCTGATCCACTGGCATTAGTGCTCCACTTCCCCCGGAGCAGAGGGTGCCGCGATCCCAGGGGATTTAAAGCTTTATCCCGGGATGGAGGGCGGGAAAAGGCCAAATTCCCCCTTTCCCACCCAGGCTGAGGATGGGCAGCCCCTGGGTGGGGTAGGAGCCAGCACTGCTGCCCCTTTTCCCTGGATTGCTGGAGACTTTCCAGAGAGCACTGGATACCGGCAAGGCTTGGGATGATCCCTAAAACCCCCCCGAGCTTGGAGGTGACACAGAGCCCGGAGCTGCGGGATGAAAACCTGCGGATTTGAGGTGTAAAACCAGCGGGGAGCAAACAGGGGGTGCTGGGATGGAGGGAAAACGACTCTGGAGATGGGAATGGGGATGAGGAACCGTGGTTTTCATCCGTGGGACAGGATTCCACCCAACCCACGCTGGGTTGTGCAGCCAGGAGAGGGGCTGACTGCTCCCAAAACCAGGAACATGTGGATTTTCAGAGCAGACAGGGTTTAAAGGTGCTCTCAGCTCCTCCTGAGCCTGGTTTTCCAGGCTTGAAGGATGGATAAAACCATCCCAATGCCTCCAAACACAGCTGCTCCCGGCCCCCAAATCCAGCATTATCCTCATCCTAGTCCTGGTAACCTTTATCCAAGGGCAGGAGCTGCCTGTTAATAATTAAATGGACTTTACAACCCCCCCTGGGGCCGGGAACACCCTCAGAATCCAGCCAAGCCAAACACCCCGGGGAGGGGGGGGATTGGTGTGGAAATTCCAAGGGGAAAAGGAGCCCCGGGTGCTTTTGCTTTGAAAACTGCCAAGAACAGGCAGAATTCTCTAAGATTTGGGGGTGTGGAGGGTTTTTTTAGGCTCGAGAAGTCTGGTTTAGTAACTGCAGCCTTGGCTGGGATGTCAGGAAACCTCTTTCTTACCTCTGCTTGTGCCTCATTTCCTGACCTAATCCCCCGCTCCCGGAGGGCAGAGAGGCCGCCGGCGCTCGGAGGGGGAGAGACTTTCCATGGAGACAAGTTCCCCCAAGAAGCAGCCTCTGAGCTGAGAGCCAGGCCTGGAGGCAGCTGGAAAACCCTGGGAAGGGGTGCAGGCAGCACGTCCCCCTCCCTGGGGATCAGCTCTTCCCCTGGAACGGGATCAGCTCTTCCCCTCTCGGGACGCGGCATCTCCATCCGCCGGCTCTTCCTCGGACGAAGGAGCGAGGTTTGGGAGTCCTGGCCAGGCCACCTGGGCTTTTCCAGCAATGATTATTATTTTCTAGGAAATTCCAGCTGGAAAGAGGCTACTTAGCTCAGTTTGGGCTGCTGGAATCCCAGCGGTGTCATCCCTGGCTCCACTCCCTGCTTTCGAGCATCGGAGCGTCTTCCAGCCAGGCCAGGGAACGAGGTGACCCTGAAGCCTCTGCCCTGCTCCCATATTCCATGTAAACTCCCCCGTGCCACGGATGCCACCCTGCATCCATCCCCACCAGGCAGCACAAGGAAGCAGTCAAGAAAATAGTGTTAATTTATTAGACAACACCCCCGACGGCACCGTCTGGAATCCGGGATCGGCACTGTCCAGAACCTGGAATTGGCGCAGTCCAGACCCTGGAATCGGCACCTTCACCCTCCCCACGGCTTTTACACCTCGAGGCATCGGAGTGCAGTTAAAAAATAAAGAGATCTGGGGTGTGTTTTAATGCTACAGAGGTCCCAGCCAGAAGCAGAAGTGCCCTGCGGGCGGGAGCATTCCAAGCGGGAAAGGGGCCCGCGGTCGGTCCCCGGGATGGAGCAGCATCCTTGGCAAGCTGGGAACAGGGACTGTAAACTTCCTACACATCTAGGGAGGGCCATGGAGGGGAGTCACAGTGACACGGGCACGAGGTTGGGGGGTGCCCTCGCCAGGAGAAGATCAGGGACCCTCTTCCATTTTTGGGATGCGGCATCTCCGTCTGCCGGCGTTTCCTCGCAGTGAGGTTTCGGAGTCTTGGCCAGGCCACCTGGGGTCCTCCAGCCACGATTATTATTTTCTAGGAAATTCCAGCTGGAAAGAGGTCATTGAGCTCGGTTTGGGCAGCCAGGAGAGGACAAGGGAGGTGGAATTCCGCTGCAGAACGGCACCGGCGCCCAGCGCAGGAGCGGGAGAACCTCTGGGGGAAGAGCCCCGCTGGTTCCTCCTCTTCCTCTGGATCTTCTCCCCCTGGTTTCTCCTCCACCACCTCCTCCTCGTGGGACCACCATGCCCGGGGATCCAGAGCTGCCGTGCCGAGGGTGTCCCGCGGGATCCCGCCCGCCGCATCCCTCCTTTTCCCGGGATCGATAACTCCAGGCCGCTGTCCAAGGGCTGGCGGCGGGAGGGCCCCGTGCCCGCTATCTCAGGGCCATGGACATCCTGGGGGTGGCAAAGAGGGGCTCGTTGAGGGGGGGCCATCCCGGCTGCTGCTGGTTCAGCTCCTTCTCCAGCCTCTTGAAGAGCTTCTTGGAGGCTTTTTTGCGGCGTAACCTGCGGAAGCAGCTGAGCAGGCCGTGATCCAGGGCGGTCTGTGGCAGAGACAGGAGGCAAAACAGCGTTGGGGAGGATGTTTCCCAGGAGAGGGTGGAGCTGATGGCGAGATCAGCCCTGAGCCCCCCCTGGAAGAGACCCAGGAGGTCCCACACGCCCTCCCGTGCCCACCCGGACCCACCTCCAGCACAAAGGCGGCGAAGAAGTTGAGGGCAGCGATTCCCAGCAGCAGCAGCTTGAAATTCAAGTCCTCGATGCCCTGGAGCTTCAGGAGGGTTTTGGGGAAGCCCAACGGGTAGAGGGTCAACCAGATCATGAGGCCAAAAAGCAGGATGAGGACGAGCAGGAACAGCACTGAGGGCGAGAGGGGAGAGGGTGAGGAGTGGGAGGAGGAGGAGAAGAGGAGGAGGAAGAGGAGAAGGAGGAAGAGGAGAAGGAGGGCTGGAGGGTCTCTGTGCCCACGTGGCACCCCCCTCACCGTTGGTGTAGAGAGGCTCCCGGAAGGGGTATCCCTTGGACATGGCCACGGCCAGGATGAGGTACTGGAAGCCCGTGACGCAGAACAGGACGGTGTTCTCGTAGTTGGGCAGGTTCTGGGGGGCTGTCACTGTGCTGTTGAGGGGGACGTACCTGAGCCACGGGGAGAGATGGGAGAAGGTCAGCTGGGAAGAGGTTTTCCATGGTTTTCCATGTTCTCCATCACAGTAAAACAACTGCCTTGTGACGGGGCAGAGGAGGGGCAGGCACTGAGCTCCTCTCTCCGGTGACAGGACCCAGGGAATGGCTGGAGCTGTGCCAGGGAGGGTCAGGTTGGATCTCAGGGAAAGGTTCTTCCCCCAGAGGGTGGTTGGCCCTGAACAGGCTCCCCAGGGCAGTGGGCACAGCCCTAAGGCTGCCAGAGCTCCAGGAGGGTTTGGACAACGCTCTGAGGGATGGGGTGGGATTGTTGGGGTGTCTGGGCAGGGCCAGAGTCTGGACTGATGATCCTGGGGGTCCCTTCCAGCTCAGGACATTCTGTGATTCCATGTCTGCTGCCAGGCAGCTGGATGTATCCTGGATCCCAAAGCCAGGACAAGCATCTGGACTCCATCACAACCTCTGTGCCATTCCCATCGCTAAACCCACAGGAAGCCACAGGACATCAGGAAAAACTCCTTCACAGAAAGGGGTCTACAGCACTGGCACAGGCTGTCCAGGGCAATGGTGGAGTCCCCACCATTGGCAGTGTTCAAAAAACGTCTGGATGCAGCACCTGGGTTAGTGGTGAATGTGGTGGTGGTGGACAAAGCACTGGAGCTGCATCACAACCTCCACGTCCTTCCCATCCCTAAGGAAGGGGAGGCTCAGATTGGATATCAGGAAAAATCCCCTCACAGAAAGGGCTGTAAAGCTTTGGGAGGCGCTGCCGAGGGTGGTGGTGGAGTCACCACCCCTGGAAGGGCTCCAGAATCGTGTGGCCGTGGCACCTGGGCACACGGCTTTGCAGTGAGCACGGGTGAAGCCGACGACCTTAAAGCTCGTGTGCAACATCAGCAACTCCACGACTGTGGAGTTTGGGCCTCACCAGCTCTGCGAGACGGTGATGAAGTAGCTGAGGACCTGCACGGTGATGAGCAGGGCTGTCTGCAGCAGGAGGCTGCCCAGCACCAGGACACTGATGAGGGCACCCTGGGGACGCTCCACGCCCAGCTCCTGGGCCGGCCCCGTGCGGCCCATCAGCACGGCCACCGTGGTGGTGATGACCAGGTCGAAGAACAGGAACTGGAAGTCGCTCAGGTTGGTGTTGATCTGGGGAGGAGAAGGGCCCAGCGAGGGCCTTGAGCAGGGGCAGGTTCAAAGCCAGCAGGGCTGAGGGGACGGGGAAGGGCAGGAGTTTGGGACTCACCGTGTAGAGCAGGAGCACGGACACGAACTGCACCAGGCTGTACAGGGCCATGTACTTGAAGACACCGAAGGAGGTGACCAGAGAGCACCTGCCCTCCCTGCAGGGAGAGATTCACACAGAACATCCTGAGATGGAACTGACCCCCTGAGGATCATGGATCCAACCCCTGGTGCTGCCCAGGCACCCCAACAATCCCACCCTGTCCCTCAGAGCGTTGTCCAAACCCTCCTGGAGCTCTGGCAGCCTTGGGGCTG
>JAWWLV010000061.1:1527611-1542676 GCA_035041135.1 Platyrinchus mystaceus | reverse complement strand
TGGAATGGTGCCATCCATGGTCCCCAGGAGACACTCACCGGGACAAGGTCCTTCACCACGTACATGTGGGGCAGAGGTCCCAACACCCAACCTGACCCTGCCCTGACCCAGCTCCAGCCATTCCCTGGGTGCTGTCCCTGCTCCCCCCAGAGCAGAGCTCAGTCCTGCCCCTCCTCTGCCCCTGCCCAGGCAGTTGGAACTGCAGTGAGGTCTCCCCTCACCCCCCACCAGCCACGCACTCCCCAGACCATCCCAGCCAGGCCCAGAGGGTTCTGGGCTGTTCCCCCCCCGCTCACCGGATCACCGTGGGCACACACGAGATGTTGGCCTGGCGGGAGGTGAAGGGCGAAGCCACCGACGCCTCGGCCTCAGACAGCGAGATCCCCACGTCGGCCGCCCGCAGCGCCCCGCAGTCGTTGGCGCCGTCCCCACACATCCCCACGCAGTAGCTGCACACAAGGAACCCAACCCCGCTCAGCAGCACGGGAAGGAAACACCCCCATCTGCCCAGGGAAGCCGCGGCTGCCCCAGCCCTGGGAGCATCCCGGGGTTGGACGGGGCTTGGAGCCACCCGGGATAGCGGAAGGTGTCCCTGCTTCCAACCCAAGCCATCCCATAATTCCACGATTAACCCCCTGCTCCCCACCCCTCCAGGCCTCACTTGAGCTCCTGCAGGCTGCACACCAGCTGAGTCTTCTGCTCGGGCAACATGCGGGCAAACACGGTGGCTCGGACCAGGATCTGCCAAGGACGGGAGATTCCCTGTCCATCCTGGAGCACCCCCGGCCCTGAGCCCAGGGGGAGCTCAGGGAATGTCACACCCCTGTCCCTGAGCCCAGGGGGAGCTCAGGGAATGTCACACCTCTGTCCCTGAGCCCAGGGGGAGCTCAGGGAATGTCAGACCCCCGTCCCTGTGCCCAGGGGGAGCTCAGGGGGCACAGGGAATGTCAGACCCCTGTCCCTGTGCCCAGGGGGAGCTCAGGGGGCACAGGGAATCTCATACCGGCCAAAAAAACACCCTCAGGGAATTTTGTTTTGGAGCTGTGAGGACACAGTGGGAAAGCTCAGGGAGGTCAACCTCGGTGGAGGGTCCTCAATCGCACCAGAGGGTCCCCAACCCCACCAGAGGGTTCCCAACCCCACTGGAGGGTTCCCAATCTTGTTGGAGGATTCCAAACCCCAACTCAAATCCCTTGTTGGAGCGTTGCTCAACCCAACCAGAGGGTCCCCCTACTCTGCCAGAGGGTTCCCCAACCTCACTAGAGGGCTCCCAGACCCGACAAAGGATCCCCCAACCTTGATGGGTGACTCCCCAAACTCACTGGAGGGTCCCCAACCTCACTGGAGGGTTCCAGTCCTGCCATAGGGTTCCCCAACCTCACCAGAGCATTCCCAAACCTCACTGGAGTGTTCCCCAACTTTGATGAAGGTCCCCCCAAACCCCAGCAAAGGACCCCCAACCCCACCAGAGGGTTCCCCAACCCCACTGGAGGTCCCTCCACTTTTCCAGAGGGTTCCCCAGCCTCAGCAGAGCACTCCCAGCCCCACCAAGGGATCCCCCAACCTTGATGGGTGACTCCCCAACCTCGCTGGAGGATCCCCCAACCTCACCAGAGGACTCCCAACCCCACCAAAGGATCCCCCAATCTTGCTGGAAACTCCCCCAGGCCCACTGGAGGGTCCCCAACCTCAACAAAAGGGTCCCCAACCTCACCAGAGGGTTCCCCAACCTCGCTGAAGGACTCCTCAACCTCACCAAAGGATCCCCCAACCACGCTGAAGGAATCCCCAACCTCACTGGAGGGTTCCCCAACCCTGCCAGAAGGTTCCCCAGCCCCTCCAAAGGGTTCCCCAGCCTCGATGGAGGACTCCCCATTCTCACCCCAGGGCACCCCAACTTCGCTGGAGCATCCCCAAGCCCCACCAGAGGGTTCCCCAACCTCCATGGAGGGTCTCCCAACCTCAGCAAAGGATTCCCCAACCCCACTGGTGGGTTCCCAACTTCTCCAGAGGGTTCCCCCCCCACCAGAGGGTTCCCCCTCGGGCTCACCTTGGGCAGCAGGTCAGCAAAGTGCTCACAAACCACCTGGAAGGATTTTCCATTGAGGGCAAAGTGGCAGGGCTGGGGAGGGGGGGAGGAGCCATCCTGCTGCTCCAGGCCCTGCCAAGGAAAACAGCTCCTTGTTCTCCTTCCAATCCCTGCAGAGCCCCAGGATAATGGGCTGAGCAACCTCCACAGGGCAGGAGGGAGAGCAGCTGCCCTTAAAGCTCAATTTCAGGGATATAAAAGGGGGTGTTTTGGATATAAAGCTTGTTTGATGGAGCTCTTGGTTCCAAGCCTGGAGCTGGACCCGGCAGCATCCATGAGGAGCGGGTTTGGAGCCTCAGCTCCAGCCTGACCTGCTCCCAGGAAAAGACAGGAGCAGGTTGTATTTCCAGGCACATAAATGCTGATATTTGAGATAAAAAGCTTGTTTGGTTGAGCCCTTCAGGGCAAGCCTGGAGCAGGACCTGGAAGCATCCATGAGGAGGATTTTTGGAACAGACCCTCCAGCCTGATGTGCTCCCAGGAAGAGACAAGAGCAGCTTAACTTCTCCTAAGGGAGGCATTTAATAAGGGCCAGGATCATCCCCTTAATTCCCTCTAAGAATGATGATGCTGGAAAACCACTTCTCATCCCTGGAAGTGTCCAAGGACAGGTTGGATGGGACTTGGAGCAACCTGGGACAGTGGAAGGTGTCCCTTCCCTCGGGGACACAGGATGAGCTTTAAGCTCCCAACGGAAACCACGCTGGGATTCTCTGCAGGATTGAGTGCCCGGGCACTTGGGGTGTGAGGAACCCCCCAAAGCGTGTGCTGGGGTCTCACCTCGGGCTGCTCCTCCCCCTGGGAATGCTCGGCCAGCAGGAATCTGAGGGCGGCGGGTTTGTCGTGGCCGGGCGGGGAGGCCGTGACGAAGATCACCCGCTCCTTGGGCTCCACCATGTGGCAGCTGCGGGCCACGTTCATGGCTGTCAGCATGTTGTCCCCTGCCGGGAAACAAGGAATGGGCTTTTGGGGGTTCCAGGCCAGGAGGAGCAGCTCAAACCCGCCGTGTCCCCTCCCCGTGTCGCCCCGCGGGTCCCTCTGCCTCCCTGTGTTTCAGGGGGTCAACTCCAAACCCTCCTGCTTTCCCCACTCCAAAAAAAAGCAGATTCAAATCCTGCTTTCCTGGCTGCAGAACACCAGAAGTTGACTCTGTTCCCCCACTATGACCCATGAAATGTGGGGTGTTGGCAAGATATTGACAGTTGGGCGATCGACAGCAAAACCAGGAGCTTTTCCACACAAAAACCTTCCACACCCTGAGCCCACCAGCACTTTGAGCATTCCAAGGGTAGGGATACACCAACCCAGTGTCCAGGAGTCCTTTCTGTGCCCCCACAGCTGCTCCAGGCCACAGATTTCTGGTGGGAAACCCCTTCACCCCTTGCACGAGGCCAAGAAGTGTCCGTGTCCCGCTCCCCCGGGATCACCTGTGACCATGACGGGGCGGATCTTGGCGTTCCTCAGGAGGCGGATCACGGGCGCAGACTCCGGCTTGAGGACGTTCTTCATGACCAGGAACCCCAGGAAGCTCAGGCTGCTCTCCACAGAGTCCCTGGTGGGACACAACGAGCCCTTCAACACCAACACCAGGCACAGAGGATCAGCTACAAATCTATCTGGGAGGCAGCCAGGAATTCCTTTCGTGTGGATTAGGGTCTAATTCCTTGCAGGCTGCAGGGCAGCAAGACATCCTTGGAAATGCTTGGAGCAAACAAGGTGTAACCGGAGAGAACAGGAATTGCCACCAACCTGGGGAGCTGCAGGGCCTCCTCGAAGTTGGCCACCGTGTCCAGGGCTTTGCAAGCCAGACCCAAGACCCGGAAACCATCCGTGGTGTAGTGTCGGAGCATCTGGGAGAAATCCAGGGGCACTGGAAAAGCGAGGCCAGAAGAGCTCCTGAAGGAAGGCCGGCTCTGAGACCAGGTGAGGGGAGACGGGGCTCGAGCTTCCAAAGGGCTCGGGATGCTCATCCAGCCCCCAGCCCCATTCCCGGTCTTCTGTCTTCCTGTTCTTCCCTGCACACGGCTGGAGCTAATCCAGAGCCCTGTGCCTCTGGGAAGCGCCCCACGGCATCCCTGAGGATAACTCCCTGCAGGGATACAGACGCTGGAGCAGCGGGACCGGTGAACCCCCATCTCCCAGTACACACCAGTTTCCTTCCTGCACAGACTGGCCACCATCTCCGGGGCGCCCTTGACGTAGACGTGGGCTGGAGCTTCTCCGGGGAGTTTCACCAGGACACTCATCCTCTGGAAGGACGAGGAGAAAGGGAAACGCCGGAGGATCCCCAGGGGTGACTGGTGCTTCTGTGGAGGAGAGGGAATGTCAGGGCCAGGAGGAACTTCTTCTTCAGGAGGAACCTCCTCAGGGCTGCGAAGAGCAGCCACACTTTGGGCTGCAGACCCAGCGGTCTGGGAGCCAGAGCCGCTCTGCTCCACGGATTACCCTGTCCCGGGGCTGCTCTTCCTCAGGGGGAGGTTTCACCACAGCCAAGACCTTCATCCCAAACTGCTGGAAGGCAGGGAGCTCACCCTCCTCCTCCTCCATCGTCTCCAGGCGCTGCAACCAAGGCAGGTGCTGGGATGGCAGAGCCCCACCAACCTCACGGGGGGTCTTAACCCCCCTGTCCTGGCCCGGCAGGATTCCTGCCTCCTCCCTCCTTGGATCCCCACCCCTGGCTCACCCAGCCGGTGGATTCCAGCATTTTGAGGTCCACGGGGTCCCCGACGAGCTGTGCCCGCAGCAGGGACGCGCTGTGGCAGGTGGCCAGGGCGTAGAGCAGGGGCCCGGCCGGGAGGCACCGCGGCTCGTGGACGATGGGCAGGAACTGGTTGTTCTCCAGAGGCACCACCCCCCACACATCCAGCCCTTCCTCCGTCAGCGTTCCCGTCTGCGGGGAGAGCCCGCGGTGTCCGGGAGATCCCTCCAGCGGGAATGGGAGCCCAGCCCGCCCCGCTCACCTTGTCGAAGCAAACCAGGCGGATCTTCCCGCAGAGGTTGATCCGGGGGGGGCTGATGCAGAAGATTCCCTGCCTCTTCAGCCTGTTCTGGGCGTAGATGGTGCCCACGGTCATGGCAGCCGGGAGCGCCGGCGGCACGATGACGGTCACCAGGTCCAGGGCGCGGATGATGATCTGCCCCACGGGCACCTGGCAGGGCAGGAGGGACAGGGCTGGGCATCCCCCATCCTGACGGTCCCAGCGGATCCCGGGGGATCCTCCAGCTCCCCCAGCCCTACCTGGTTCCTAACCAGGATGAGGATGCTGTACAAGGTGCCGACGAAAGCTGTGCCGGAGGGAGAAGGGTTACCAGGCAAAGCCGAGGGAGGGGGTTCAACCCTTCCATGGGAGTTTGGATGCTCCCGATGGTGTCTCCGCGCTCAGACCTACCCAGGATGGCAAGGAACAGCACGAACTTCACGGCATCCTTGTAGAACTTGAAGCTGACGGGTTTGGGGTAGAGGATGGAGCTGATGAGATCCCCCTTGGCCGTGCAGAACCCTGCGGGAAAGGGCCGGGGGGTCACCGCGTGCTCCCGAGGGTGTGGATCCATCCCAGTTTTCCTCCTCAATTCATCACCTGTGCGGGTCACCACGGCCAGCACCTCCCCCCCCACGTAGGACTTGGCCTGGATGACGTGTGTCCCGCAGAACAGGGTGTGCCTCCGGTGCTCCTCCGGGGAATACACGGCACCGGCCGCCTGCGCCCCGGCCGGGAGAGGCGTCTTCATCACCGGCACGCTCTCCCCTGGGGAAAAACGGGGCTCTGTCATCCTGGGGGAGCAGATCCGGCCAGCCCGGACGGGAAGGGGCTGCCGTAGGGTCGCTGAGCCACGAGGCTCGTCCTGTGCCCCGAAATGCCCGGGAATGGCGCGGGATGGAGGCTCTCACCCGTCAGCATGCTCTCGTTGACCATGCACTCGCCCGTCAGCAGCGCGGCGTCGCAGGGCACCAGCATCCCGTCCCTGGGAATGCTGATGCAGTCCCCCGGCACCAGCTCCACCGAGCTCACCACCGTCTCCTCTGGAAAACAGCGTGGCTGTGCTCAGGCTCGGCATCCCAAAGCCATCCCAAGAAGTTCCAGGCCGGAGCGCCGCCCTCACCTCCGCTGGGCCGGTGCACTCGGACACCCACCGACATCCTGGCCATGGTCCGCAACGTGCTGCTTTGCTGGGAGAGAGGGAGGGAGGGAGAGGTTAAAACCACCCAAGGGCACCCAAAAAACACAGCAAAGCATCCCCAGGACTGGTGTCAAAGTGTTGGGATCAGGGATGAAGGACAAGGAGACCCATTGTGCCGCTGGACTGTGGGTTGTCCTCACCCAGCTGGGCTCAGGGGGAGCTCAACACCAGCACAGAGGTCAAAGGGCAGGAAAAATGGGCTGTTTCAGAGAGATGCTCATCCCAAATAATCCCACCAACCTTCCTGGTCTCGTAGAGGGACAACCCCAAGGAGATGGTGGAGATGAGGAAGATGCAGGCGGCGTAGTAGTAATAGGCATCACACACCCACAGCACGATGCTGAACACTTGGAAGATGTAAAAGGGATTCAGCACCTGGAACAAGAGGAAAGAGAAGCTTTGGGAAGGGGGGAGAACTTCTTCTAGCCCACTGTGAGACCTCCAGGCTCCTTGGAGGTGGGAGAACTTTCTCCAGATATCAGGAGACCTCCAGGCTCCTTTTGAGGAGGGGAGACCTTCCTCCCTCCTGGGAGGTGGGAGAGCTTCTTCCAGCCCATCATGAGACCTCCAGGCCCCTTGAGGAACAACAGCTCACGTGGAGAAGTTGGCCCTTCTTTGGGGC
Source organism: Platyrinchus mystaceus (assembly GCA_035041135.1). Taxonomy (NCBI): domain Eukaryota; kingdom Metazoa; phylum Chordata; class Aves; order Passeriformes; family Tyrannidae; genus Platyrinchus; species Platyrinchus mystaceus. The sequence goes on along the minus strand of JAWWLV010000061.1, from coordinate 1,535,786 downwards.
TGGGGATAGACCAGCTGATGTCCCATAAACCCTCCATCCTCCCCACTTTTCCTCATGGATGGTGAACCTGAGGATGCTCAGCCACCTCCACAACTACCTGAGGGTGCTCCTGGCCCAGCCAGGACAGGTCCCCTCCAGGGCTGTACCAGCTCTGCCTTCTCCCAAAGTCCTCTCCTCCCTTCCCAAGGGCCCACAAAGCACTTGGAGTGAGGGACATGGAGCCAGGGAATGATCTGCCCTGGGACAGCCCACTCCTGGGAAGCTCAGCCCATGGACACCCACCTCCTCCACCAGCAGCCTCGCGTAGGACTTGACCGGCACCTCGATGAGGTTTGGGCCGTAGATCTTCCTCCTGGGAACAGAAAAGGAGAGGGAAGGAAATCTGCCCTTGGGAAAAGCAGCATTTCCACCTCGAGGGTGCTGCCCACACCCCCATGGGAGCCTGGTTATGTGGAGAAGCCAAGGCCAGGAATTCCATCCCACCTGCCTGGCTGGGGTTTTGACACAAGACAAACCCAGGCTCCAGGATCTTCTGCTCTTGGAAAAGCCTCGTGTGCTCCCTGTGCATCCCACAGGGATCCCTACCTGGTGGTGTGGTCTTGCTGGTCCAGCCCAGGCTGGGAGAGGTGGAGATCTGCGCAGGTCCAACCCTCATCCAAGACACTGGGAAGCACCAGGGGAAGGAAAAAAGGAGAGACAGAGTCAAAATCAGCGGGAACAGCGGAACAAACACCACGTCCAAGTCCCTGGGAACATTAAAAACCCCCTTAGGAAAAGGGAGAGTGCTGTGTTCTTTGGCCTCTGCAGCAGCTGGTGAGTGCCAAGGAAAGCCAACAAAAGGGGCACAGTTCAGAGCATCCGGAGCTGCCAAACTGCTCCGTCCGGTTCCCTGTGCCCGGAGAGGCACCAACAGCCTGGGGGCAGGGACCCACCACCACGGGATGGGCTCCAGGAGGGACAATCCAGAGCAGGGCTGTGGCTTCCAGGGAGTCCAGGAGGACTTTGAGGGAGCTGAGGGGACAAGGGGAGGGATGGAGAGGGGCAGGGCCCGGGAATACCTGACTTTGCAGAACAGCTGCCGCCGCTCCAGCCACACGTAGCGCATTCCTTGGAACAGGTAATACCTCAGGATGTTCTTCTGAGCCCACAGGGAAGGAAAAGAGAAGGTGTTGGTGGGGCCCACGGGGAGGGAGAGGGTTCCTGGAGGCGGGAAGGTCCCAGGCATCACCTCCTCCTTCTCGTGGAGCCGGATGGTGTCCCGGCTCTCCTCCTCATCCGACACTCCGATGGCGATGCTGCTCCTCCGGTCCTCCAGCCGGGCCCCGGGGTGCTGCTCCAGGCTGGCCAGGGCACACTGAGGCTCAGCCCTGCCCAGCCACCCCCTCCCTCAGAGCCCCCCGGAGCCCGTGGGAGCACGAGCTCGGCTCACCTGCCCTCGCCCAGCGGCTCCAGCAGCACCCTGGTGGTGAAGCACTGCCCGAACTGGTCCTGGAACACAGGGACGGGTGGGAAGGGACACCGGCAGCTCCCCCTCAGTCCACAGGGAAGGCAGGGAGTCCCTGGCCACCCATCCTGGAGGATGGAAGGGTGGGTTTGGGGATAATGAAGGGAAATTCAAGGCCCGGTTGGCTGGCAGGGAAGGGGAAGGTGCAAAGTAATTTTAGGAATAAGAATTATTCCTGGAATAATAGGATAATATTATTATTAATAATAAATATGCTATGTAACATATTCATATATATTGATATATTAATACTGATAGTAATATAAAATATAATAGCAATATGAGAATATTTTTATATATAATGATGAGAATATTATGATGATGATAATAACACTAATTTGCTAATAAAAAATTCCTGGATCAATTTGGTGCCGGGGCACCTCGATGGAAATTGAGGGTTCCTTGATGGAAGTTGGGATTCCCTGATGGAAGGAGATGCCAGGCACGGAGCGGGTGACCAGCAGCAAGGACCATTCCCAGGACCCTGTTGGGAGTCCAAGCCCAGATCCACGGGATCCCAGCATGGAGAAGGTTGGAAGGAGCAGGGCTGGGACCCGCAGGACTCACCCTGATGATGATCCAGTCGGCCTGGCCCAGGGCACAGGGTTTGCACTTGGCCTGCACTTCCAGGCTGGGCTTCCAGTGGAACAGGAGCAGGAGCAGCCCCGCGGTGAGGACGGAGCCCACGTGGCACAGCAGCACCCGCCACGGGCGGCTCTGGTACCCCGACACCTCCTGCAAGACAGCGCTCTCTGGGCCTGCCTGGCCTCGACAGCAGCTCCAATTAACACTGTCAGCCACTAAATCCCAAATCCAGACAGGCCCTGGGTCAGAAAATCAACTCAAATTAACATTATCAGCCATTAACCCCCAAATCCAGACAGGCCCTGGGTCAGAAAATCAACTAAAATTAATATTATCAGCCATTAAACCCCAAATCCAGACAGGCCCTTGGTGATAAAATCAACTCAAATTAACATTATCAGTCATTAAGCCCCAAATTGATAAAATCCCCGAGCATCCTGGCAAGATTTAACCCCAGGCAGGTGACAACCAACACCTCTGAGGGTGGAAAACCACTGTCTGGTGCTGGTGTTGTGGAAAACACGGGGGTTTTGTGCCATCCCAAGCCTTCCTCCCCGTGGAGAATCCCCCAGACCTACCATGTGGGATGGATCCGGCTGCAGCGTCCCGTAGCCCGGCCGTCGGCTCCCCAGCAGCCTGCTGGTGTCTGTAAATCCCAAACAAACAGGGAAAAGGGATAAGGAGAGGGGATCCAGCCTGGTCACCGCCTCCTCAGCGGCCTGCTCTGTGCAAATCCCAAAAAAACAGGTAAAAGGGATAATGGGAGGTGATCCTGCTTGACCACCAGCTCCCCTGCAGCCTGCTGTGTGCAAATCCCCCAAAAACAAGGGAAAAGGGATAAGGAGAGGGGATCCAGCCTGGTCACCAGCTCCCCAGCAGCCTGTTGGTGTCTGCAAATCCCCAAAAACCCAGGGACAAAGGCTAAGGGGAGGTGATCCCGGGGGTTATTCCGGCGATGCCAGCCCTGGCTCATCCCTGAAGGCGGCTGGACCTGGCGGCTCCCGGACATCCAGCCCGGGATGCTGCGGGAACGGGAGACCCGGCGCTGCCCTGTCACCCTCCGGCCGCACGTGACGGTCACGGGAACGGCGCCGAAGGAGCCCCGGGAGGGAATCTGGCGGGATCCCAGCGGCTTTCGGGAGCGGGGCTGGGACGCGGCCAGGCCGAGCTTTCCAAGCCGCTTTTCACGCTCCTTCTGCTCCCTGCGCCACAAAAACCGGCGCTGCCCCCTGCTCGGCACCTCCGATTCCCGCCGGGCTCCGCTGCTCCCCAAAGCCCAGCCTGGGCATCCCCTGGATCGTCCCAGGTGGAATTTCAATCATCACTATCTGGGACGTGAAGCTGAACCTGTTTATCCTCTAAATCCACATCAGATTACAAGTCCTGGCATTCCCAACTCCAGGATCTCTGTTTACCCCCTAAATCCATGCTGGATTACAAGTCATGACATTCCCAACTCCGGGATCTCCGTTTATCCCGTAAATCCACACCTGATTACAAATCACAACATTCTCAGCTCCAGGATCCAATCCACACTTGATTACAAATCACGACATTCCCAACTCCAGGATCCTTGCCTATCCTCTAAATCCATGCTGGATTACAAAACATGACATTCCCAGCGCCAGGACGTCTGTTTATCCCCTAAATCCACACCTGATTACGAATCACAACATTCCCAACTCCAGGATGTTTATTCCCTTAATCCACACCTGATTACAAATCACGACATTCCCAGCTCCAGGATCTTAAGCAGCCGCGGGGTGATAACACGTGGCACAAACACCAACCCGGGAGTTTGTTCCCACTCTTGGCACACGCCGGTAATTCCCTGCCTGGGCCGCTTTCGGATTCCAGGAGCGCACTGAGCGCGGCTTAACCATTTCCGCGCCGGGTGGGAGCCCGTGGATCCGCTCCCTGCTGGAAAAGCCACTCCGGCGGGATTCCTGCCGCTCCCTGTCTGATCCCAAAGCTCGTTGGCAGGTGACAGACGCAATTCATTCAAAGCATTCCCTGTTTTTGAGGATCACCGGGATCCGTCTCACCAGCTCCCGAAACGCAGCCGGGGCCGCTCCAAGGGTGAAGTTTTGGGATGAGGAACTGGGGGATGAGCCCGAGGGAAAACGAAAGATCTCCCGGGAGCCAAAAAACCCACGGAGGGCCACATCGGATCCCCCTGTTGCATTCCAGGTTTAAGGAAGGCGGGAGCGGGCGAGGAGGAGCCGGAGCCGCCCTTCCCAAGGGCAGGACAAAGGAGAGGGCAAGGGGGGGCCTTCGCCAAAGGCTTTTCCCGAGGTTTGCAGGAGCAGAAAAGTATCCAAACAAACTGAGAACAACCCAATTCGCTCCCCGCGCATTCCCGGGGCAGGCCGGGAAGCGGGAAGCCCGGCCCATCCCTCTCCTGGAGCAGCAGCAGAATCATTCCGGCTTTCTCCGATCCTCAAAGCAGCAAAGCAGAGCTCGCCCGGCCCCGTTCCCGGGGATTTCTCACCTCCCGCTCCCATCCCGGCTTCTTCCCGAGCCACGGCGCGCTCCGAGGGCCCCGGCTCATCCCAGCGGAGCCGGTGCTGCCCGGGCTGGAATCTGGGATCCATAGGGTCGGCATCACCTGCCCACGTGTCCGGGAAGCCTCCGGAGGGGCGGGAGCTGCGCGAGCGCTTGGAATCGCGGCCACACCTCGTGGGCAAACAGGACCCGGGACAGCGGGACGGGCTCGCTGCCGCTCCAGGGGCTTATCCCGCAGCCCGGGCAGAGATCTGCCTCCCTCCCTGCTGGGAAAGGGGGATTCAGAGCGGGACAACGGCCAGGAGAGGCTGGAAATTCTCGGGAGGCTCAGAGATGCACCAGCCCGGCTTGTCCAGGAAAAAGGGGAGCCGAGGATCTGCACTGACGCTGCATTTGCACAGAAATCCCGCCTGGAATCCTCACAGCTGCCTGGCTCCGAGTCCATGCCCTGTCCTGCACCTTCACCACGTGTTCCTGCAGGCAGGGTTTGGGGAAAATTTGGGATGAAGGTGCTCGAGATGCTCCGACATTTCCCACACATCCTGGCAGTGGAGGATGAACACTCTGACTCTGGAATGCGGAGCTGGAACCTGGAGCCCACGGGCCCTGTGGCTCGGAATCCCCTCTGGAGCAGCCCCAGCCTGGCTGAGAAGTGGCTGGGAATGCCAGTGCCAGTCCTTGTCCTGGGATTTGGCCCCAGATGGACATGCACAGGGAAAACAGGCGGATGCTGATCCCAGGGATCTCCTCCCCCAGCTCCCAAGCCCCTTTCTGGAAGCAACAAATCGCAAGGGGGCTTTGAGGTCTCCCTCCGCTCCCACAGTTCCCCACGGATGGTCAGGACTTCCTGGGCAGCACCATCTACCCAACCATCCACCCATCCACCATCTCTCATCCATCCACCCACCCCCCCATCCATTCATCCCTCCATCATCTCCCATCCATTCATCCCTCCATCCATCCATCCATCCCATCTCCATCCATCCATCCTCTCCCAATCCATCCATCCATTCATCCCTCCATCATCTCCCATCCATTCATCCCTCCATCCATCCATCCATCCATCCATCCTCTCCCAATCCATCCATCCATTCATCCCTCCATCCATCCATCCAATCTCCATCCATCCATACATCAGTCCATCCATCCATCCATCCATCCATCCATCCACCCATCCATCCATCCCTCCCTTCGCATCCATCCATCCACCCATCCAGGAGGTCACACACAAGCTGAGGAAGATCCCCCCCATGGAAGTCTCTGCTCCAGAGTGAGATCTGGCACTGTGTGGCTGTTGGGATGGGCTGGGCAAGGTCAACCTGTGCCCTTGGAGACGGGGACACGGATAATTGGGATGAGGCCAAAGCAAGGAAGGAGGGATGAGGTGGGAAAACAGAGTTTGGCTCAGGAAGGGCAATATTTGACTCCAGCTCTGGGGTAGGAGATGCCACAGCCCTGGGAGGAACTGGGATGAGATGCCGGTGATTCTCCTGCCCTTTCCCAGCCAACGCAAACTCCTCCAACCGACACCTCGGAGCCAAGCGCAGCGGGACACGCTGGCGGAGCAGACGTGTCTGCCCAGCCCGCCGGGCCCTCCCGCCATGGAGCAGAGCCGGGAAAACGGCCCCAGGCTGGGATAAACCAAAGGTGAGATGGGCTCCATCCAAGTGGGGACACAGAGATCGGGATCCAGACTGGAAACGCCAGAGGAGCCACTCAGAGGCATCAAACCCTTGAGATGGGCCAGGGAATAAATCCCTTGGAAGCAGCAGCCGTGTCCACCTCAGACTGATTCTGGTTTGGGTTTGCAGGGAAGGATCATCCGGGAGGAGAAGGTGGCAGCGTTTGCTTCTCCACGTGCTGAGGCCCCGGTGATCCGACCCTTCCAACCCTTCCGGCACGGCGGGATCCTCCCCCGCCCTGACCTTCCTGGAACCCGGTTTTGCAAGAGCTCTCCGGCTGCCAAAACCACCTGCCGAGCCGGAGGAAGCACCTGCCGGAACATCCTGGTTGGGCAACCGCCGGAAAAGGGGGGAGCGAAGGGGGTTCAGACCCAAATCCAGCCTTTCCCCCACACTGTGGTTAATTAAGGGCTCCTCCATCCCCTGGGAGAGGGGAGTGCTCCTCACACCCCCCCAGGAGGATAAACCAGGACTAGGACCTGTTAAAGCCTTAAATGAGGGGGGAAAAGGGGGGAAGTTCAAACCCCCCAGGGCAGCTTTGCTGCGGATCTGCAGGAGATGGAGAAGCGGGATGAGGGACGTGGGTGGGATCGGCGCGGGGATGGGGATGGTGGGGACGAGGATTGTGGGGATGGTGGGCACAGGGACAGGGACCACGGGCACCCCGACAGATGTCACCCCCACTTTCCTGCCCAAGGCTCTCCCTCCCTCACCCCTGGAGAACATTCCGTGTGCCAGCGGGGCCGGTTCAGAGGGAAGCGGGCAAAGGTTGCCTGGCACGGGCTGAGCCGGTTCTGTATTCCCGGGAATGGGGAACGCTGACAAGGCACGGAGCCTCCGAGGGCTTCCCATCCTCTTCCAAATGCCTGGATGCCTTTTTCCTACCCAGCATCCTGCTCCATTCTTTGTCCAATGCCAAAAACCCTGGGATTGCTCAGGAAGGCAACAAGGTCCTTCCCAACCTCAAAATCCATCCCGGCCTCCGCGGTGCCGATGGGAGACCCTGCCAAGGGATAATCCAGGATGGGCACAGAGTATTCCCAAAGTCCAGGCTGGAGCCGGCTGCTGGCAGGGAAGCAGCTCCCGGTGGGCTGCAGGGATTGGGATGTGGGGTTGGGAGGTCTTGGAGCATCCCAAAGCCTGGGATTTGTTTCCCCGTGTGCCGGAATTCCGACGGGATGCAAAGCCAAGAAGTTCTCCCTGGTTAAGCTGTGGTGTCACAGGAGCCTTTTCCAGACCCGGAGCCCACCCAGGGAATCCGGGATGTGCTTCCCATCGGCTCCGGCACCACCCGGATCCGAACCCCCAGGGGGCCCCCGTAAATCCTTTGGGAGGGAAGGGGGGGCAGAGCAGGGAAAAGGGGAGAAAAAGGGAAATAAGGAAAGAAAAAAGGAAAAGAAAGGAAGAGAAAAAAGTGAAATAAATAAAAAAGGTGAAGGGAGCGAAATGAAAAAGCAAAATAAAGAGAAATGAAATAAATCAAAGAGAAATGAACCAAAAAAAACCAAAATAAAGCAAAAAAAAAAAGAAATGAAGTGGGGGAAAAAGAGGAAAAGCAAACTAATAAAATGGAATAAAAAGAAATAAAAGAGCAAAATACAGGAAAATAAAGGGAAATAAAAAGGCAAAATGAGGAAGAAAATAAGCAGAAAAATGAAGTGAAATAAAGGAAAATAAAAAAGCAAAAAAGCAAAGTAAGAGAACCAAAGGGAAAATAAAAAAAAGAAATACGACCAAAAATGAAGCAAAATAATAAAGCAAAATAAAGTGAAATAAAGCAAAATGAAGCAGAAAAAAAAATACACCCCCCTGAATTAAAGCAAAATAAAGCAACGTAGTTAAGCAAAATAAAGTGAAATAAAAAAGCGGTAAAGCAAAATTACCTCCCCCCAAATAAAG
>JAWWLV010000061.1:1485397-1518276 GCA_035041135.1 Platyrinchus mystaceus | reverse complement strand
CTGCCCCACAGCCCCTGCCCAGCGCCCCTTCTCCCCCCCTTCCCTCCTGCTCAGCCCCAACTCCCACACAATCCCAACTCCCTCTGCCATTGACCCTCTTCCCACTGCCCTTCCCCCAGCCACTGTTCTCACCTTTTACCGCATCCCGGACCCCATCCTGCCTCACAACCCTCTCCCTCCATCCCCCTCTCCCACCACTCACCTCCTTCCCCTCCTGCCTATTCCCAAATCCCACACGCCCCCTGCAGCCCCCTATCTCCCTCCGCACTCCCTCCAGCCTCCCCTCTGCCCCCTCTCCCTCCTCCCGAGCCCCGCAGCCCTCTCACCGCCCGCGGCCCGGCCCGCAGGAGCCGCGCGGGGACGCGGTGCCTCAAGGAGACTGCGAGCGCCGCCGCCGCCATCTTGGCGTGCGCAGTTCCGAGCCCGCCGGAAGTGACCCCGGCGCCGCCATGTTGTGCGCTGAGGGGGAGGTGTCCGCCCTCCGCCATCTTGGGTGCGGCGGCGGCCTCAGGGCAGGCGCCATATTGAGTGTGGCGCGCCCTGCTGTACGAAGCAGGGTGGCGGGGCCAGGACGCCTGAATTTCACCTTTTTTTTTTTGGTGTGAATCCCACAAAAATGATCCTTTGTTTTTTTTTATCATTAATTCCAAGCCTCATTGTTTTTGCACGGAGCTGCCCACGCCCTCCGCTCACACAAGGGGACCTGCCCCAACACCGGGAGGCGCAAAATGGCGGGCGCGGGGGGTTGGAGAGTGACCGAACCATTGGGGTTGGAAAAGCCCTCGCAGATCATCGAGTCCAACCTGTGACCGATCCCCTCCTTGTCACCCAGACCACGGCAATAGGTGCCATGTCCAGTCTTTCCTTAAACACCTCCAGGGACGGCAATTCCACCACCTCCCTGCGCAGCCCCTTGCAAAAAAATGCCCTCCCTCCTCTGAGGGCTTCCGCCCTTTTCTCTCACGATTATTACCCATTATTATTTAATTTCACGACTTTTTCCTCACAGCAAGTTTATTTATTAAGTGAATTGTGAGCAACACATGCCGAAAAAGTCGCTGGGGGCAAAGGTGTAGGAAGGAAGAGAACAAGGAGGAGGAGGGGGGAGAAGAGCAAGAGGAGGAGGCAAAGATCTCAGTATTGTTACCAAACAAGTTCTTTTTTTAAAAAAAAGGAGTTTATGCAGCAGTGGGGGAAATGCTGAGAGACTTAATCCATGCAATAGATAAGGGATAACAGGCAAGCTATGGGTGATGTCTATGTGTTAGAAAAACAAATTAAAATTTGGGGCTTGATGTACTTTAGTGCTGTCAGACCTAGGGGAGGAAGGTCAAAGCCTAGGAGAGAAATTTATTATTGAGACCTGGACACCAGGAATGCAGGATTTGTAAAGCATAAAGACACAGAAACTAGAGATGAAGAGGAAACTACCAAAGACAATTACTGAGACTCTCCGTATCTGGGAAAAAGATAATAAAAAAAAGGAAAATGTGGACTAATTAGCATGAGAAGCAAGAAATCAACAACGAATAGAAGACAGAATACTAATTAATTAAGAGAACTATGTAACTTGTAAACCAATGGACACCAATTCCTTCATTTGCTAAAAATGTATAAATAGTTAAAAGTTCTGATAACTGATGTACATGTTTTGTGGGGTGATCCCCTTGTACCTCAGTGCTGATTAATGTTGACTTTCTTACCCAACAAACTGGTTAGAGAGTTTATTTCACGATTTTTGGTGACATGGCTGTTCCTTGAACACCTCCAGGGATGGTGATTCTACCACCTTCCAAAAAAATTCTACCCTTCCAAAAAAATTGCCCCCTCACCTCTCTGAAGGCTTCCCTCCCTTTCTCACAGAATTACTGCATATTATTATTTATTTTCACGACTTTTTCCTCACAGCAAATATATTTATTACGTGACTCACAAGCAACACACACTGAAAAAGCCACTGGGGAGGAGGGAAGAGGGAGAAGGAGGAGGAAGTGGAGGAGGAGGAAGAGGAGAAGAAGGTCTTGCTATGGCGTGAAGTGCCACCATTTGAAGGCGAAGGGCCGTCGCTGGACGTTGGTGCCGCAGCGGACCTCGCCGAGGCTGCCGTGGTAGGAGGCCACCTCCTCGAGGAAGCGGCAGCTCAGACCCAGCGGCTCCAGGAGGGAGCGGATCTGTTGCTCCAGGCAACATTCCCCCGCCGTCACGGGGCCGAAGGGTTTGGGGATGCCCAACTCCTTGGCCAGGACGATCATGGTGACCTGTGGGGTGACACCCGGGGACATCAGCGGCGCCGGGGTTGATAATGCCCAAGGAAAGGTGTTGGTCACCCTCCTCCATCAGCCTCAGCCCTCAGCCCATCAACACCAATTTTTGCAGCCACCCTCCCACAGAATTCCAAATCTGACATGATTTTCCCTTTTTCATCGTTAAAACCCACCTCACAATCGCAATTGCACTGCTTGGAAAGGGTTTTTGCCTAAAACCCCACTGCAGGCAACACAAAGCCACGAAGTTATGTTAGACCTGTTGGATGGAGATATTTCCTTTTTCTAGACAGCTGATTTTTTTGGGGACAACTCTGAGGACTCCTCCTAGCTGACTAAGCTGGTTTTTGGAGAGGACCTGAGGAGTGGGGACCCCCTCACCGTGTTGGGGAAATAGGGCACAGCTTTGCCCTGCTTGTCGAGCTTGAAGAGGGCTGGCAGGTCAATGATGTCCTCCTCCATCAATCCCAGCTCCTTCTTGAGGATGTCCCTGTTCCAGTCGATGCAGCGCTGGAGGGGATGGAGAAGGGCAGGTTGAGGGGGGACACACGTGGGCTCAGTCCCCAAAACCATCTCACGCAGGAGAAGAGCCAAAATACAACACCTCCGTAATGGGTTTGGCACCACCGTGGGGCAGTTGTTGCAAGAAATATGAATTATTACCAAAAATGTCAGTTATTACCTGGACATACTGGTTCTGCTGCGCCAGGATGTCATTGGAAAGGACCTTGTTAATGGTGACTCGTTTCGTGTCTGTCCCCGAGTACCCTGAAAATGCAACATCCCATCAAAATGAAGCCTGGCTTAGGATGGGGTACAGAGATGGATAAAGTCCCCCACATCCCCATTTCCTGAGCTTGGAGTAAGGCTGCTGGAGTCACAGTTCTTAGTTTATTGGGAAACTGAGGGAAGGAAAGCTCTGCCCATTGGAAAGAGCACTGGAAAGGTCTTGTCATCCATCTTCCTGCTCACAGGAATCATTATCTGCTGAATTTCTCCAGAGCATCCACCTCCAGGATTTGGATCCATCCCCTGCTTTGTGGCCAGCTGGGTCCTCTCAGTGACCTAGAGGGACCCGTGGAGATATGGAGACGTGCTCCCAAGGCCATCACGGATCAAAATCCCAAAGAAAGGATTCCCAAAGTGACAAAACGGTGCTAATTTGGGTAATGTGAGAGCTGCCAGTTGTCCCACTCTGTGCCGGAGCTCCGCTGGCATTTGGAGATGCTCCATCCCACCAAGCAAGCATCCCCTCCACGCAGAGAGCTTTATCCCTGCCATCCCACTCGCTTCCCAAAATAGGCCCTGAGGAGGCTGGGGGTGGTGGGTGGGCATCCCGTTTGCCAGCTGTGAAGGACAACTGGGTGGGAAAATGTCCCCGCGTGGCCCCAATTCCTGCCTGTCCCTCCGTCCGGCTGCTCCGGCTCAGCTGGCACCAAACCCCGCCCAGAGCCTCCCGCTGTCCCCTTGCCTTTGAACATGGTGGCTTCTCCCTGCCCTTCCTTCTGCTTCTCCCGGAAAAGCTTGTAGCACGCGGCGGGACTGGCCATCAGCATCCGGAATCGCTGCGGGAAGGCGGGAAGGAGTCACCTAAAGGGAATTTTCCAGAGCCTCGGGAGACCCCAGGGACTTGCTTTTGCAAAGAACCTGTGCTAAAACTCTTCAAATTAGGGGTCTTTGCTGCTATTTAGAGCCTTTTTTAATGCTTGGAGGGTTTGAGGGGAACGTGTGGGCATAAAGATTCCTTTTTCCAGTCATCCAGGTCAAGGCTTGGTTTTCCTGAGGGAAAAGTCTCGTGTCAGGGTTTCCCTGAGGGGAAAATCTGTATCAGAAGCAGCAAAAACCATGACAGGGGAAAGAGAAGTGTTCTGGAAAGTTTTGGGAGAAGCTGGGAATCTTCAGGCCCATGGATTTGCATGGGAATCTTGAGGTTTAAATTTCTCGGACTGCCTGTTGTGGGCATTGTTTTCCTTCTGTTTGTGTTAATTATCGCTCAGCAAGTCCCTTTTTGTGCTTAGATCCCTCATTTTGGGGACAGGAGTGAAACCCAAACTGGTTGGGAGTGCCAAAGAAATGAGTTTTGGGGTTTTTCCTAGAGGTGTCCTAATGGGATTAGTATCTTGGAAGAGGAACACCAAAGGGATGTGGGATTTTGGGGTACCTTTTTGTCCGTGGTGGGCACGAAAGTGAGGAACTCGTTGACATTGCCCACAGCCAGCCAGTCAGAGTAGAGCTCCACGGGAGCCTGGACTCGCTGGGCATGGAGGAAATCCCTCACCATCCTGGTCATCCTCCTCCCTGCGGATCTGCGAGGGAAATCCCCAAGAGCGGGAGCGCCAGGATAAGGGTTTGTTTATCCATCAACACGTACCTGGACATAAACTGCCACCAAGGTGGAGGAGACTGAGCGCGCCCACCCCTTTCACAGCCAGGGAAGGTCTAATTAACCCAATTAACACGATTTTGGTGACATTTCAGGGCTCTTGTGGTTCCTTTGCTCCCAAATACGTTTGTTCCCCGTGCCTTACGTGGGGAAGCTGCTGCCGATGAGGATCCTGCCCAGGGGATACTCCTTCCCCCCCACGGACACGGGCGGACTGACCTCCAGGTTGCCGAAGGAGTCGAGGCTGGTGACGGCGTCAAAGAGGGGCTCCTTGTGCACGTACCCGAAATCGGAGCCCTGGGAAAAGAGGAGTCACTGCCCTGAGTCCCTCCTGGGTAAAACCTCCGGGGTTTTATCCTCCGGCGGGGTCAGACCTGCTCCAGTGGGTAAACACAGCAGGAGTGAGGCCCGTCCATGGATGAGGAGAGGGGAAAGGAGAAGCAAGAGGATAAAGGTCTCTGGGTCATGGAGGCTCGGGAATAAACGGCAAAATCCAGGAGCAGAGCTGAGGCTTTGAGATCCCAGATCTCCTCTGCTATCCCACAGCCAACATCTAAGTGTCCACATTAGGCTAATTAGTGCTGGGGCAGCCCCGGAGCAGAGCTTCTGGATGGCTCTTCTCGAGTGGGATGAACTCCAGCCCCTGAGGGTGAGTCTAAGAGCTACCCAAAGGGCTGTACAGCACTTAAATCCTGCTTAAGCCCTGATTTCCAGGTCTTAATATATCTGGGATTGAGGGTGTCGTGCGTGCAGGGTAATTAACTCTTGGCTGGGATGTGTCGAAGCCCGAGGGGGAGATTGTGGAGTTAAAACAGGGCAAAAATGGCAATGCTGGGACACCATTCCTGCCATGGACCTGTCCTTGATCTCCAGTTTGGGTCAACACGGGCTTGGAGCTCCCGGCAGCCCCTGGGACGAGATCAGGTATCTGTTAGGTTGGAGTTAAATCCCAATCACTTATCAGGGTTGGGTTTCCATGGGGATAAACCAAATACACAGGTCGGGGAAAGTGAGCAGGGAGACCTGAGAGCGCTTGACTTCCATCTAGAAATTCCTTTTTCCAACTGAGGGTGTTTGGAGAGGCCGGGATAGAGAGGGCACAGCTCTCCCCGAGGCTCCCCGTGGGGTTTTGGGGAGTATCTGGGGGATGGCTGGAATGAGCTCCTTTCTCCGGGTGCATGAAACACCTGCTCCCAGCTTGTTTCAGTTTAATAACCCATGGAGCCCCTCCGGTTTCAACTGTCAAGGCGCTGGTTCATCCCAGGTTTGCGGGTCGCATCCAAGTCCTATCAGTTCCACCCTGATTTTGAGGGGCTAATTCCCTCCCGTCTCCGTTTCCCTGGCGCGGGGTCTGCGGCTTAGGGCTTGGCCGGGGTGCGAGGAGGACCCCGTGCGTGCCGCGTTTGGCTCAATATTCCCAGCTGGAAAATGAGATTGGAATGATAGCGGTGGGGATTAGGGGAGGCTTCAAAGCAGAAATTGGAGAATAATGTGTTAGCGGCTCCCAAGGCTGAAATTGCTTCCCTAAGTAGGCAGCAAAGCAGTTCCTAAAGAGGGCAGATCCGAGCGGGCGCCGCTTATTCGCTATTCCCACCCGCCCGATGAATTCGGGACTCCACGTACTCATGTCAGGCATGAGAAAAGATGGATTTCAATGCTCCTGAAAGCTCTTAACCTTCCCCAAAGTGACAAAAAAAGTGACTCGTCCTCTTCTCCCGTTACTGGCGGAGAGAGGATCCGGGCTGAGGCTGCTGCCAGCGCCCGCTGGGAGTGTGGGACAGCGATTCCATGGCTATTTGGGGGTGTCCTGCCCTTTCTGCATGGTGGGATCTCAAAGGGATCATCTTTTTTCCATGCTTGTCTTTGCTGGGCTCTGCCAAAACACCCTCTCTGGGGTCACTGCCGTCCCGGCACGCCCTGCCCATCGCTGGCCCTTTGCCTTGGCAAAGAAGCCCCACAGGGATGTTGTTGGCAGCTTGTTCTCTTCCAAGGAAGTAAATTGACCCCTCTCATGCTTCCCTTTCCTCTCCTGCTCGGAAGCTGCTGGATGTTCACAGGCATGGAGAAGGAAAGGAAAAACCAGCCCACCACAGGGATGCTGAGGGTGAAGAATTCCAGTCCCAGAGCTTGGCAGGAATCTTTCATTCCCAGAGGCGTGAGCTCCTCCTTTCCTCTCTCACCCAACACCTTCCGATGATCCCTGCTTTGAGGGGGAGTGAGGGTGTTGGTGTCCTCCCAACTGGGAGAGGATGGGATGGTATCTCCATGCAGAGCTGTTTAACTCATTTTCCAGGCAATTCCTTGCGTGGCCTCCAAGGAGCCAAGTGCCAGGAGGATTTTAGGAGTGGGGAATTACATCAGGAGTAAAACCTGCAAGCTGCTCCTCAGGCAATGCAAGCAAATTCTTCTCTTACCAGCAGCTCCTTGACGGGGAGTTGCTCCATTCCTCTATCCCGAGGGGAATCCAGCACCACTGGTAAGCTCTTTTGGGGAGCGTGGGTGTAGCCAAACTCAATCTCATCCTAAAGAAGGGAGGGAATCCCTCATGGGGCACAGGAGGGAAAAGCTTTTCCCTGTCTCTGGAGCCCCCCTACCTGCATCCAGCGATCCCCACGGTTGGTGTATCCAAAGCAGACCTTCAGCTTGCAGCCAGCTTTGGTCACCAGGCTCTGGATCTCCTTGGTGAACAGGTAGTTGTCCTTCATGCTGGGAATGGGGATGGCAGGAGGGAAGGAGATGAAGGATGGATATTCCTCTGCCCAGTCTGTCTCCCGGACTGGTGTGCTGGGAATCCCCTCCCCTGGCCTTACCTGCAGAGAAAGACGTTCACCGGGGCCAAGGTGTTGGGGGTCATGATCCACGGAGCCACTCGGAACACCACTGTGTCCGTGAAGACTGGAGTGTGTGGGATACCCTGAGGGAGCAAACGGCAATCGAGCTCTTTTCACACACTATTGCCTCCAAATACCCTTCCCCTGAGGTCGTTTTTGGGGTTAATTAGTGGGGATCACTCTCCGTTCCATCCCCATTCCCTTCTCCGGGATAGCTGCAACAAGGCACCCCATCTGCACCCCTTCCCTGGAGCCCCCAGACCTCAGCCGGTGTCTCCAGGAGGCTGACGTGGATGGAGACCAGCCCGGAGAAGGAATCGTCAGGAAAGCAGAGCCCCTCGACGAAGAAGTCGAGCTCGGCGGCCCCGCCGGGGTAGGATACGATGTGGAACAGCTTCCTCCGGCCCAGCACCTGCACATAGTGCTGCCCAAAGAAGGGATCTGCAAGGAAGAGGGGAAATTGGGACAATTCCAAGTTTTCATTGGTGCTCCAAGCCTATTTCCATGTGCAGGGAGGACTCACGGTCCCTCTGTGCCAGAGTTTTTCCTCCTCCATGGAGATAAAACTTTGTAAGAACCACCTTAAAACAGGACTGAAGGATTTTGCAATTTTGGACAAGGAGTATGAGGAAAAATGTCTCAGCTTTTCCTTGGATGGAGCAGCCACTGGGAAGGCATTTTCTTGGAGTTTCTGCTCATCCATGGGATGAAAATGCCACCAAGCTGACAGGGAGGGAGGGCAGAGAAGAAAGGGGCAGAGGAGGAAGAAGATGAAGGGGCAGATAAGGCAGATGGGGAAGGGGTGGAAGAGGAAGAGGCAGAGGAGGAGGGGAGGAAGGACTTACTCTGCACATGAAACACCCCAACTCTGTCGGCGTCACGGACAGAAACAGAGAGAACGATTTCGTACCCCCGGGGCAGGCGCTGGGGCCCCTCTGTCCTCAGCACCATCGGGGACGTGCCCGCCAGATCTGGGGGGCAAACAAAACAATTAGGACATGTCTTACATGCTCCCTCCTGGAGTCTGCACCTCCTTCCCAGGAACTCTGCTCTTCCCTCGCCACCACCCTTTGCAACCTGGCAAAACAACCGCTGCTCCTGCTGGCAAAGCTTGTGCCTTGTGCTGTGAAACAAATGCCCGTTTTAGCTTTTCTTTGCCCTCCTCAGCCCTGGCACGGCCTGTCCTCGACCTCAGAAACCTGACGGGCTCCGGCTCCGTGTGGTTTTAGTTTTCCAGGAACAGGTGGGTGTATTCCTGGCTGCCTCATCCCCAGCTCCTTTCACCTGCGTGTGGCGTCCGCTGCCGTTGTTCTGGCTCAGCTTCGCGGCCCTGCGGGGCCACAATCGCTTTGCGTGGCATTAAACGCAAGAAGATTCCCCCGTGGGAAGCACAACCACCAGCTGGTGGAGAGCAGCTGGTTCCCGAGCAAAATTCCATCCCAGAAAATGTTCAAGAGAGGGGGAATAATGGCGGATTTTTGGGAAGCTCTGTTACCTTCCTTGTTGAACACCTTCTCGTCGTTGCAGTCGGACGCCGGAGTGGAGGGAACCTCCCTGTCACAGCCGACGAGCAGGATGGCCCCGTGTCCCTCGGGACCCCAGGTCCAGCTGGCCTGAAACAGCCCGCTGAGGCTCAGCAAGCTCAGCCTCAGGCAAGCCCATGGATTTTTCATGTGGAGGGAGAGGGGTTACCTTGTTGGGGCTGTTCCTTTCCACCACGCCGTCCTGATCTGCATCGACGTCCAGAGAGATCCCTGGATGGACAGGATGGGTTTCACCAACCATTGCCCCAGGGCACAGCCAGGTTGGGTGGGAGAAAAAGCCCCCCAGCCCCGTCAAACATGGGTCCATCTCTCCCCCCACCCATCCAAGGGATCAGTGGGATTGTTCCACCCAGGAGCCTCCAGACTCACCAATGCCAGTGAGGAAGACCCCGGCTTGGGTGATGGGCTTCCCTTCCTCTCCATAAAAGCTGACAGTGACCTGCAAACCCCCAAATCCCACACTGGGGAAGGATGTTCTCCGTCCGTGGAGGTCCCACAGCCCAGTGCCCCGTTCCTCACCTTGTTGTCGTTGACCTCGGTGCTGGCCTGGCTCATGCTGAACCTCAGGACCGTCCCCTCCTCCAGCGGCCACCGCGTCCCACTGCCGGCGACCGGCTCGGCCTCGGCCCGGCCCCGCCACACCACATCCACACTCACCCCCTCCGTGTGCTTCACCCCGAAGGAAACTGCCCCAGCTGGGGCCGCCCTGCCGAAAACACTCTGCGTTTTGAGAGGTTTGCACCGAAAACACTCAGTTCTCACTGCAATTAATTGCACGGCCAAGACCGGGCACGCCGGCGTCGCCACGCTCACCACCGGCACCTTCTGCCCTTTCCTGCCTCCCTGGGAATTTCAGCTGTCCTTTTTTTTAGGGCAGAAGATGCTGGTTTAGCACAAGGAATATTTGAGCCAGTGCAGATTAGGATCTATAATAATCCCAACCAAGCTGCTGGAATTGGATTTGGGTTTAACGCCCTTCAATGGAGAAATCCCTGTTTATTTTCCAGCTGGTGTCTGACAGCTCATCACAGCACCGTGGCCACTCCACTGAGAGACTTTTCCATGGGAAACTCTAATTTGGGGATGATTTTTTCCAGCTAATTTAGGGTGATTTTATCCAGCCCCGGAGCTGTCAGTGCTGCAGCACTCCCAGTCCGATGTGTCCTTCTCTTCTCCAGCCACTCCAAGCAACTCCTGACCCTCTCCTGGCTCCTTTTCCTGAATTTCTACTTCCCAGCAGAAGATGCTGTTTTAGCACAATGAGTGTTTGTGGCCATTGGTGCAGATTAGGATCTACAATAATCCCAGTCTAATTGGTGCTGCTGGAATTGAACTGGGGTTTGCACTTCAATGGAGAAATCCCCGTTTATTTTCCATCCCAGGCAAACCCGTGTTTGACGGCTCATCACAACACTGAGAGACTTTTCCATGGGAAACTCTAATTTGGGGCTGATTTTATCCAGCTAATTTGGGGGTGATTTATCCAAGCCCAGAGCTGTCAGTGCTGCACCGCTCCCAGTCCGATGTGCCCTCGCTCTTCCCCAGCCACCCCGTGCAACCCCTTCCCCTCTCCTGGCTCCTTTTCCCGAATTTCCCAGTCTTTCCAGGTTATTATTTTTGGGCTGTTTGCCCCGACACCCGAGAGCTGGTGCCGGATCCCCGTTACGGCTTCATTGCTCAGATGGTTTCTGGATGCCGACGGTCCCACCAAACCTGCACCGTCGGGGAGGGGGGGAGGGAGGAAATCTGAGCACTCCTTTGCTCCTGCCTGGGTGTTTCTGAAATTGTTAAATTACTTTTAATTATACACGGACAAACTGGTTCGGTTTCCTTGTTTCTTGGTTTTGGGAATCCCACCAGGAATTTGACGTGGAGAGATGCCAGGGGAGTTATAACTCTGCTGCTTGGCTTGAATATCAAGGGTGAGATTTGCAAAGGCAGCAAAGACCAGAATTAACCTCGAAATGAGCTTTTAAATTTTTTTTTTTTTTCCCTTTGCGGGGAATAATTATCCTGAAATTCAACACTGGGGTTGTTTTAGGGAAGGTCATGTGGGGATTTCCCAAGACACGTTTTTGTCACTAAATCTTGTTTTCCTTCCCTCTCCCAGCTGCATCCCTTCCTTTGCAGTCCATCCCCGTGGCTCCTGCTCATCCCTCCGCTCTCCAGCAGCATTCCAAGATGACACTGGATCAAACCCAGCACGGACTCGGGGTAAATACTGCATTGTGGAACTGGGGATGCTCGAAGCTTTCCCGGGATTTGTGCAAAGCCTTGCAAAGCCCAGGGGGGATTCTGCCCACAAAAAGGGGTCTGGGGAAGCAGGGGGCAAAACGAGGAGGGGGGACTGGGAGAAGGGGTGAGGGTGAGGAGGAAGGTGTGGGAGGGAGGACGGGGGTGCCCCACTCACCCGTGGACGTCGGCGTGGACGTGGCAGCCCAGCACGCACAGGGCCTCGATGCGGTTCCCGAGCTGCAGCCGCAGCGTGCGGCCCCCCGGCATCTCCCCGGACACACAGGGCCTGCCCTGGCAGCACTGACCCCCCAGCACCCTGCCCCTTCCTCTGCCTCCTCCTGCCCCTCCTCGCAGCAGCGCCGGGCTCTGCGATGGCTTGGGATGACACTCTGCAGCCCAAAGGCAGGGGAGGCTGGATTGGACCCTCTAAAGCCTCGGGAAAATGATCTCCGAGGGCAGGGAAGGGATGGAGAGGGAGGGCAGCTGGCCTGGAGCCTGCTCAGCTCCCAACCCCTGTGCAAGGAGCTCCCCCAGCTGTCCCCAAATCCCTCCACCGTCTCCATGACCCCAAACAGGAATCACCAACATGGGAGCGATTTTCCAGCAGTTCGGATTTTGGCGTATCCGCCCTTTTTTGCTCTCTAGGGAAAATCTCTGGCTGCTCTTGGGAGGCAGAAACACAGTTTCCCAGCCCTTAGGCGAGAGCAGAACTCTCCCTTTTTTCCCCCTGCTTATTTTCAAAGAGAAACCGGGAACCAGTTGCTGCTGAAGGGAAATCAGGGTGGTTTTGCCACCCCACGGAGCAGGTCAGGAGCAATTGCTGCCCACGCAGGTGTTTGAATTATTTATTACCATCCAACTAAATATTCATTTCAGAACCCAAACTTCTGCCCCAGATTTTGGAAGCCACAAGCAATTAGTGACAAACAGAAACGTTCAGGGTGATGTTCCCTATTTATATCCCTCTCGGGCTTTTCTTTTCCAGTCCTCTCTTCCCTCTGTGGCTGAGGTGCAGGGAATCATCTCAAATCCAGTTTTCCATCTGAAAGAAATCCTGCCTTGGGTTGTTTTGGGCTTTTTTTGCCATGACCTGGGTAAATGTGAGTGAGGACTTTGCTGAGCACATGAAAAAAGAGGCACTTTTGCTGCTTTCCTGCATATGCAAAAATGAGATTTGGGGCAACGGGGAGACTTTCTGAAACAGTACAAATGTTCTCCCTGAGCAATATGAGAAAATAGAACCCACTTGGCTCCCAGGCTATGCAAAAACATCGGGAATTTGGGTTAAATGACCCCCAGTTTAGACATCCCAGTCTGGGATTTGACCTGGAATATATTCCAGCTTCTGAAAAGTGCCTGGTTTATTTGTGCAACTCTTGTCTGTTTAAACCACCAGGAGTAACAAAACACTCCTGAAAGAGGAACCAGAAAGAGAAACAGTTTAAAAAGAGAAAAAAATAGAAAGAAACCAAAACCACCTCGTGTTTGCACCAGCAGGTTCTGCTGTCCAGCCCTGCAGGAGACTCATTTTCCCTCTTTTTACCCCAAAACAGCTGGAATTGCACAGGCAGGGGTGGCCTCACCTCCCTGTGATCTGTGGGCCGGGGAAACGGAGGTGTAAAATCATCAGTTTGGAAGAAAATTAGTGAAAAAACAGCTTCTCTTTCATCATTTTCACTTTCCAATTCCTGCCCCCCAGAATCTGGTATTTCAGTTGTCAGGGAGGAGAACAAATGCTATTTAAATCCTCCTTTGCTTAAAAAAACCCAACAGAACCCAACTCCAAATCCCTCCCATCTCATACAGACCCCGAGGTTTCAGCATCCCTTGGGAATTTTCAAATCAGCAGGATTTTGAGCTGGTTTGTTTTAGTAATTTATACATTAATGTATTTATAGCCCTCTTGGTGTGACAGTGCTGGAATTTGCCAGGCAGAAGGAAAAACGTGATCCCAGGGATTGAAACCCTGGTGGTTCTGGGCATTTTTGGGTCATCCTGAGACATTTTTGGGCTCTTTTGTGCTTCCCTGGGAGGAGGCAACAAAACAAAAGAGAGGAAAATGCCCTGTTTGGGGGCAAAACCAAAGGAGGAGCTGCTGGACTGAGTGGGAAAGGGGCTGGAAGAGCCCATTTCCCCTCCACTGCACTGGTCTGTCTTTGAGGGTTTTAAGCAGCCAGGTTTGGTCTTCAAAAGCCATGTGGGGTCTTTCAAAGCTTCTTGAGATCTTGGAAAGCCTTTGAGGGGGTGTCTTTAAAATCTTCTGAGTCTTTGCAACCCTTCTGGGGTCTCCTAAAGCTTCCCAGTGACTTATGACCCTTTGGGATTCTTTGCCAGCCATGCAAGGTCTTTATAGGCTTTCTAAGGTCCTTGCAAGACCTTGGGGGTCTCTTAAAGCTTCTTTGGGGTCTTTGGAAGCCTCTGTGGCTCTAAAGTCTTCTCAGAGTCTTTACAGCTCTGCTGCTCTCCTAAAGCTTCCCCATGACTTTACAACCCTTTTTCTTTGCCACCCATTCAGGATCTTTCAAAGCTTCTTGGGCATCTTTGCAAGGCTTTTGGGGCTCTTTCAGAGCTTCTTGGGATCTTTGCAAGCCTCTGGAGGTGTTCCTGGAGCTGCTGGTGTTGGGAACAGGCACCAGGACCTGCCTGCCTCCATCTCAGTGAAATCCTGGGTGAGTCCATCCCCGGTTGGTTCAATCAGCTCCCATTTAAGCTGCAAGAACGGGGGTTTTTCAGGAGGCAAAAGTGCCTGTGGTGCTGCAGCCGCACTCTGGGCTATCAGGTGGGAGATCAGCACCTCCCAGGACATACAGATGTCTCTGTACATCCGCAGGGAGATGTCTGCAGGCTCGTGGTTCCCTGGCTTTGGTCAGGCTGGTCAGGGGAGTTCTCTGGTCCCATCTTAAAATCAGATCAGCCAGATTAGGAGCTGCTCTGCATGAACTTCCCCGCTGCTGGTGGAGCTCTGCCTGCCCCAATTTCCAGGAGCTGGGCACAGATCCCAGCTCTGGGCTTTGCAAACAGCCCCACGGAGTTGATTCCGGAGGGTTTTCCCGTGCACGGCTCCTCCCTGAGGAGCACCCGGAGGTGGATCCCGGGGTGGGGGTTACACCCCGGGGGGGCCTGATCAGGGATTTGGGGTCATCCTGTGGCTCCCTCGTGGAGGCACGAGCCTTATTCCAACGAGTAGGAGGGAAATGTTCCCCCATGGAGCCCTTTCAAGCTGACCTTTCATGTTTAGGAGGTGCAAACAGGTGCCCATCCCGAGAGAGCCACGAGGCGCTGCCTGTTCCTGCCCGTTCCTGCCCGGAATTTGGGAAGAGGCAGCTCCGAGGAGGCCAAACCAACGCACTGAGGAGGATGAAGGCAAAGCTGAGCCCACCCCTGGCATTATTGCTGCCCCGGAGAGGGGGGTGTTTATAGGGATATTTATAGGGCAGCAAATTGAATGCAAAGCTGGGGTGGAGCGTGGGCAGGGTGAGCATGGGGGGACATGCACGGCTCCAGCCCTGGGCAAAAGCAGTTTTATGGGATGCTTTGCTCCTGGATTATGGTGTGAAGCCTCCCTGCAGGCAGACGCCTGTGCTTTGTGGAGAAGAAAGGACGGAGGGGGATTTTTTGGGGCTTTCTGGTTGCAGAGCCAGGAGGTTTTCCAGGATTGGCACCAAAAAGCCTTTTTTACCAGTCCAAACCAGTGTCTCCCCATTATTCCCTGGCTTCCAGCTGGGATGGGGAATGCTTGGTGCCTGTCTGGGATGCTCCAGCCCTGCTGTTACAGCTATGTGCCTAAAGAAAATAAACCCTCATGCAAACCCCAGCGGGACTTGATAACTGGTTTGATGTCTCGCCCTATTACAAGTAATTAGGCTGACATGGCTCTTAAAAGTTCCTGCCTGCAATTAGACATGCAGAGTAATAAATAAGGGGTAATTATCGGCTTAGGGAGATTATCAAACTTTCCTTGACAGAGTGGTGGTGCAGGATGGGTGAGAAGAGAAGCCCCAGAGGGATTGGAGCTAGGAATGGGATTCCCGGGGGAGCACTGAGGGGGGCCGGGTCTGGCTCAGTCGTGCCTAAAACCAGGCTGAAGTTGGGCAAAAGCCAAAGTCAGGCCCAAAAACGGGCAGGCCGAGCTACTGCGGCTTGATGGACAGGCAGGATCCCATCTGTCATGTCCCAGGGATCTTAATAGCAACTTTCTCAGGACAAGGTGTTATTAGGAAGAAACACTCAGCCCTGAATGGGCCAGATGACTTAAAATGCTCATTCTCCCTGTGCACGGGCATGTCGGCCTAATAGCAGGTGGAGGAGGAAGAGGAGGTGAGTGGAGGTCCCACCCAACCCAGACAAGGTGTTTGGGGCCTGTCCCAGTCTCCGCAGGGACCGAACGCCCGTGACTAAACGTGCCGGAAAAATCCACCCAAAGCCAAAAGGGCCGGGAGCTCCGGGCTCCCTGTGTCCATCCTTCAGCCTCGGATGTGATCCCGGCTGCGTTTGGAGAAATGCTCTCTGTTAAAGGCCCTGGTGCTCACTGGGAGCCCGAAACCACCATCCTCCCCCTCCCTCCAGATTACAGACCACACCAGCCTGACCCCTGGGGATTAAGGTGTGTTCCCTGTCCGGCACCGGGAACCAGCCGAGCAGGATACGGGGCTCGGATCCCGGCAGGCAGCAAGCTCAGCACCGTGCCCAGTCCAAACCAGTGCGACCAGCAGCCACCAGTGGGGAACCCAACCTGCAGCTCCCTTCAGGAGAGATGCTGCCGTGGCCAAACCCGTCCTCAGAGGATGCAGGCAGCTCCTCACCCACTTTTCCAGCTCTGCTTCTGCTCAGCTCCAAGTTTTAGGGATCCACGAGGTCCTTGAGAACACCAGAGTTCACAAATCTGGGAACACCAGGAGTTTGGGTTGTGCTGGTGTTTGGAAAATGGGGGTTTATCTGAAATCTCCAGCCAGGAGAGCTCTGGGAGAGCCCGGAAGCCGTGCCGGTGTTCCCCACCGGAGCATCCCGCCGCTCCTCCAGGCTCCCACGGACTTATTAAAGCTGTTCTTGCATCCGAGACACAGAGCTGGGGTTTTGTTGCTGCAATTAAAGTCGGAGGGAGCCCTTTAATGTGTCCTGGCTGGGAGATGTGTAAAGCAGCTGGTTTGATCTCCCAAGGGAACGGCTGCTCGTCCGGCTGAGGACGCGCCGCTCGCTGCCCTGCCGGGGACTGGGCCCCGACCCTGCTGAGCTCACTTGGACCTTCCCAGCTTCCAGGGGGTCCTGCCACTCCCAAAACTGGATTCCTCCTCACTCCAGCCCTCTCCTGCCCATTGCATCCCTAAGCTGAACACTTCACCTCGTGAGGATGAGCCGTGTGGCAGTGGGACACTCTCTGTCCCTGTGTTGCCTTTTCCCCCATCTTAGCTCCATCCCCCAGACCTCCTCCCCACCTCAACGAGATTAATCTTGCCTGGCTTCTCTCTTTGCAGGCAGGTAAATCCTTGTGGGGTGGCCTGGAGACAGATGGCTATCTCCAATAATGCCACCTTCCAGCAGAGGGGATGATTCCCGTGGGATCTTTGCCCAAAAAACCCCAATCCCCTGAAACACGAGATCCAAGCGAAACAGGGAGAACTTTTAATTTCCACGGGAAGCCTCTTGTGGGTTTCTTGTTTGTTGTCTTCCCCTTCCCTGCCAAACAACCAGTTTTCCCTGTGCCCGTTTCTGTCTCCCGTCCTTGGGACTCGTCCTGTGGGAAGCAACGACCTGAGCAAACATTTCCTTTCGCTCAGCTCTGTTCAGGCTTTGCCCTGATGCTGCAGCCCAGGCCGTGAGTCACCTGCGCAGAGGCCACACGGAAAATTTGGGTTGTTTTAAAGAAAAAGCTTCATTTCAATGATAATATTGTAATAACCCCAAACAACCACCTCGGAGGAGTAATGCATGTTTAATGCATTAAAGCCTGGAGGAATTAGATGGAGCCGTGAAGGAATGAGAAGGGGGAGAAGAAATGCCTGAAAGCTCAGTGCTGAGCATCCCAGGGCAGGGCTGGGTGTCACCTCTGCCCCGTGTCCCCTCCCCGGGGCCGCCCTATCACCTCCATCTCCCCGAGCGGGGCGGCAGCTCGTTGGGTGCTGGAGGTGGTGGAGGTGGAGACGGCAGGGTCCCCTGGCCGAGCCCCGTCATCGAGGGAAGGAGGAGTTAAATTCCCCTGCCTTTTAATCCAGTCCTGCTGGTTTCCCTACAAAGCCAGGCTGCAGCCTCCTTCCCATGCGGCCGCCGTGCCCGGCACACCATGCCCCAGCGTCACGTCATGCAGATGTCCACCAGCCACGCCATCTACGGCGTCTGCGTGGTGGGCACCGAGGTCTTCCTCGACACGCGCCGGTAAGGTCGGGGTCGGGGTGTTCCCACCGTTTGCCACAGAGCTGGTGGGGTCTGGAGGAGCCCAGTGGTGTTTTGGAGGAGCGAGGGAAGCTCAGAGCTCGCTTGGAGCCCACGTCAGGAGCTCCTGCAGCACCGGGCGGGCCGTGTCCCGCGGGGCGTGTCCGGGGTAATGTCCCACCGGGAGGGACGGCGGCTCTGCCGAGGCGTCGAAGCATTGCCGAGCCGTGACGGTTTGAAGGCAAAGCCCGAGCACACCCCGGCTAACCCGGGCTCTATTTCTGGCTCTGAAAACATTGGGCAAGAGCAATTCAAGCTCAGCAACTTGGGGCTAAAACGGGCTGAAGGATAAAACGTGTGGCTCAGGCAGAAAAAATCCACCGGCGGGTTTTGCCCGGGCAATTCCAGGAGAGGAGATTCTTCTGGAATTAAATACAGGGGTTGGTTTATTGGTCAGATACGAGGCTGTGTCTGCCCTGCTGTTACAGTGTCATTATTTAATAAATCATGTTTATAATGATACAGACAGGACAAGTCAGTCGGCATCGCAGCCGGGGCAATTATTGGGGTTGTGTGTTGGCACCGGGCCAGGATGTGCCGTGTTCCCCCTCCAAGGGCTTTGCACTGAGCTTTGCCTGCCCTAAAAGAGTCTTATTTTCTCCCTCAGCCACACAGGAATATATAAAACCTATTATTTGCAAGTTTTTTGCCTGGTTTGAGACTCAAAGCATGCTCAGATCCATTTAAACATGGGGCACGAGCCCCAAAATGGGCTGGTTTGGCTCCTCTGTAGCAAATTTGACCTTTGGACCAGAAAAGCAGGTGGTGGATGCTTTTTCCATTAAAAAAATGGGATCATTTTATTCCAGGGCAGCACCAGCTGGGGGGAACTTGGTGATGGATGCATCAAGTTTTGCCTGTGGTTTGGGCTGTTTTGGGGCAGGAAATGGAGTTTGGTGGGAATCTGGTGATGGTGAGGTGGGAGGGCTGTAAAATCAGGGCAAATAGACCCAAACTGGAGAAGTCATGATATCCAGCAATGTTCAGGTAGATTTACAACCAGGGCTGTAGAACCAGAACAAATAGACCCAAACTGGAGGAGTCACGACATCCAACAACGTGCAGGTGGATTTATGACGTTACAGGTGGATTTATGATGTTAAGGATGGGGGATGTCAAGGGAGATGATGCTTTAATCTCCCCGTACAAGCTGCTTCAGGCACCAGGGATGCCATGCCAAGAGCAACACCTTAATAATAATCTCCTCTCCAGAGGAGAATAAGTCTCCTCTGTGTCAGTTTTTTGATGTTCTCCCTTTTGTTCTCGCTGTTGAAATTTCCCACCTCGTTCCTTGTCGGAGGCTCCCGATGGCAGACAGGTCGGAGCACTCGTGCTCCTGGGATGGAGGTGCTGGGGCTGTAATGAGCAGGTAGGCAGCACTTCAAAGGCTGCCAAAGGATGTCATGCAGGTGGGGTGCGGGTTCTCCATGCTCTGATTTGGGCTCTGCTCCAAGTCTGAGCATCTCTCAGCTCAACAGCTCAAGGGATGGTCCTGCAGTAACCATCTCCCTGGATGGTGGCCATTAAAAATTATCCTGGGTCTTTCTCAGGGTTTTGTCCCAGGATGCTGAAATTTTGGGCATTTTCTGGTTGTTGTGGAGGGAGGTTGGATGCTCAAACTTCAGCGACTCGCAATCCAGGCTTAACCACGGACGGACGTGCCGGAGCTCCAGCAGGAGCTCTGCTTGCCCAACACCACCACAGAGATAGCGCCAGGAAAACTCAACCATTTCGTCACCCAAAGATGGTTTATGAGTCCTTTCCACCCGGTTAAGGCTGGATTTTAATTCCAGGTTCAAGCAGAGGAGAACTGGAGGGACAGCTTGGTCTCTAACCCAATCCTCTGTTTCAGATCTACCCCCAAAGCTGCCACGTCATTTGACGTCCACGCCACCTCCGCGGTCACGGTCCACATCATCCACAGCCCCACCACAAAGCCCATGATTAACTCCAGGTGGCCCCTGGACCCCGACATAGAGGTCGTAGTGACCATTGATGTCACCAGCAGGACCGTCAATGACAATAAGGTCAGTTGGGTTTTCATGCACCGAAACCAGAAAAAGGAGCCCAATTTCCCAGGAAAACAGAGAGGGTTTTGGGCAGTCTGTGAGCAGCTGAGTCAGTGCTAAGTAGTGCTGACATTGGGCTTGTTTTTCATGGAAAAAACTCCAACCAAATTGTGTAATTAGCACGTACCAAAAATGAAACTAAGAAGGAGAAGGAGATCGCATCTTGTGCGCTCCCGATGACACGGCAGTGGCTGCAAAAGCCGGTGCCAGGCAGCAAAAATCCTCCAAAGTTGGCTATTTCTGTGCCCTTTTTGTGCTGAACCACGCAGAAACAGTTCAGGGGAACTGTGATTAATGGAGGATGACTTGGGTGAACCCTCCAAGGACTGGCTGGTTGGTCAGTGCAGTGAGTGAGGAGCCCTGCTCGGCTCTCTGGGCTGTGGGCTGTGATGTGGGGGTGTTTTGCAGGTCAAGATCTGCTACTACGGCCGGGAGGGCAACGAGCTGGCGGTGGCCTGGCTGTACCTCACGTGTGTCGGTAGGTGTTACACAAACCCTGGGCCAGACCTCGCTGATGTCGAGATCTGGTTGGGTTCCTGGGGTGGGGGTTAAGTGGGGGGCGCGGGGAGGAGGTTTGGGTGTTCACCGATGATGACAAGCAAGAGGGGAACAATTAAAATGTTATTGCGCTGCCTTATATGGTGCGAAAGAGAGAGGCTGGGCCGGGTCCCCACCCAGCACACCCCGAGCATCCTCCTCTGCTTGCCAACACCGTGCACGGGGCCAAGAGGATCCAAAGGAGATCTCACCCAGCTTTGCCTGGCGCCCTCCTCCCCCTCGATCTCTGTCACTGTTAGGGGAGAGCAATAAAGCACCCAAGTGTTGTCTGACCTATTTCAGAAGTTTAGGATGAGGTGAATCATTCCCTCCAAATGCCTGTTTTTCCCTGCTGACTACAAAGGGAGTCTAGACAACCAGTCTGGATGCAGAAGCCTTCCACTTGGATGGATTAATTACCCTAAATTTGGGATTTTCTAAAGCACTCACATGACACCCGTGTCCTTAAGTCATGAATATGCCTCCCAAAATTGGGCCTGAAGAGGCTGAAGGTTTCCCACGTCCCTCAGCTGATGGGCTCCGCTGGAGCCATCTGGGGCTGCCACGGCCACAGGGCTTTTGCCTTACAGATGTTCTCCTCATGGTCAGATTTAGACTTTCCTTCCCAGCTTCTCCACGTCCTCCTCTCTGCTTAATCCTGGTATTTTCCATATGTGGTGTATCCCACCCAGGGGAGGTTTTTTATTAGGATTAAGGCAGGGTTTGGATGAGGTTGCTGCCAAACCTCTGCTTTGTAGCAGCAGAGGCAGAAATCTGGGCCAAGGACAGGAGGGAAAGTCCTTCTCAAATGTTGCATCAAGCCTTGGAATTACTTAGGTGTTCGCTCAACCACAGGGAAAACACTTTTTTGTGCCTCCACCATGTTTTGGCTTTGTAAAAAACTCAACTGTTAATATGAAACTGGTGAAAACATAAAATGCACCATAAAATGGGGACATCCCTGCTGGGGGAACCAAAACAGAAGGCAGCAGCTGGAAACCAAAGGGGGAAAGCCATGAAAAAGCCATCGGGTTGGATTCTCTATCAGCATTTTGTTGGAGATGTTGGGTCTGGAACAGCTTCAGGGTGTGAAGGTGGGGTTGGTGCTGGATGAGCCCAAAAGGGCACCAGGAGCTCGTTCTCCTGCCCGTGGTTCCTTCTCTCATGTCTCAGATGTGTCCCTGGACGTGGACTGGAGCCGGAGCGGCAGAGTGAAGAGCAAAGGGAAGGACAAGGTAATGAGGAGCTTTGCTGGAGGGTCAGTCCCAGCATATCCATTTGGAGTCTCTTCCCTGAAAATCTCCTGGGAGGAGAGGGACTTGGGTGGTGTCTGAATTACGGCAAATAACCTGGAGAATCCCCAACCTACTAATTGAGGAGGAAGAGACTTCATTTTCTTATTCTGTGCCAAAATTCTACGTCTCCACTCCAGCCCTGAGGATCCCGTAGGTCAAAACCCTCTGCTTTTTCTTCCCTCTCCTTTCTTCTTTCTTTTCATTTTTGGACATGAAACAGGCCGCTAAATGAGTTTAGCAAACAGCCAGAGACCTACCCCTTTGGCAACAAATCTGCATATGCCCAAGCACTTAAGTTGGGCTAATTAAGTGCAGCCCAATCAACGGTGCAAATCGTGTATCGAGATGGGACGTGTCTCTAGAAACGGTGCAGCCTTGTCCAGAGGAGGCCTGGCAGATACTTTCTGCCTGGTCACAAGATAAGATCTCTTCCAAATAGTCTTTGCTGGCACTGCTGGCAGCCGAGGTTTGGAAATGCAGTGCCTTGAAAGCATCACTGGTGTTTGGGTTGTGCTCCAAGCGTGGAGGACAGCGGGCGTTTCCCCGGGCAGCGAGG
Source organism: Platyrinchus mystaceus (assembly GCA_035041135.1). NCBI lineage: Eukaryota > Metazoa > Chordata > Aves > Passeriformes > Tyrannidae > Platyrinchus > Platyrinchus mystaceus. Next base: position 1,496,136 of record JAWWLV010000061.1, on the reverse strand, counting down.
AGGATGGGATGGGGGGAATCTTGCTCCAATCCTCTTTTGGTGCTTCTCCTGCAGGCCAAGTGGACGTGGGGCCCGGATGGACAAGGTGCTGTGCTGCTGGTCAACTGTGACCGGGACAGCCCCGGCATGGGAGGGCCGGACAGCGGCCAGGTGGACATACGGACCCCTGCAGGTCGGTGTCCCCTGCAGCCCAAGGGGACCCACAGGGTCTCACAGGGATCTTTCCCACTTGCAGCACCTCCATCCCCTCTCTCCATGCCCTCTCTCTCCATCTTTCCCCACGCAGATCTGCAGGACATGTCCGTCATGCTGCTGAGGACCCAAGGGCCCAGCGCCACCTTTGACGAGTACCAGGTGGTTCTGCACGTCTCCGAGACAGACGCGGATAAAGTGCGGGTTTTCCACGCCATCCGTGAGTATTCCTCCCTTCCTGCTTTCCCAGATATCCGAGCATGACCCCAAGGTGAGCAAACCCCAAATTTTCCCTTCACTGGGACACCTCCATTTGCTGCAAACACTCGTTTAGCACCAAAGCTCCTCTGCCGTGGTGGAAGGTGGGGCTACCTGGAAAAAATCAAGGGGGGAAAAGATCAAAAAAAAGATCAAAAAAAGGCTTTTCTCCACGAGGTTGATGAAATTTTGGCATTCCCGTGGAGCAGAAAGCCCAGCACCTCTTTGGCACGGGCAGTGACCCAACCCCCAGAGCGGCCCATCTCGTTGTGCCTTTGAACGCCCTGGCAGCTCCATCCCCGGCAGGTCCCCGCTGAAAATCAGGTCAGGGAAGCCAAGGGTATCATTAGATACTTAACTCAAGCCACGCACCTTGAAAGGGTTGGACCTGAGGGTATGGAGTCCTCTTTGTAGCAGGGAGATCAAGTGTGTTCCCCAGAGAGGAGGACGCACACCCGCTCCCCCGCCGCCCGCGGGGCATCGGCCTGGCCGGTGCCTCCTGCCAGCCCGGCGGGCGGGCTGGTCACCACGTCCTGGGTGGGTGTTGGGGTGCCTCTGCAGGGAGTGACTCACACCCCCACTACAAGCCCGTGTTGGGGCCGGACAAGCTCTCCTACGTGCTGGACCACGTCGGCAACGGGGAGAACACCTTCTACGTGGAAGGGTTGGCCTTCCCCGACAGGGGCTTCTCTGGGCTGGTCTCCTTCAGCGCCAGCTTGCTGGAGGTCCCCCATAAGGTAGGTGAGGTTTGCCCCATCCCCTGAGTCCCCAGTGGCTCGGGTTGCAAACACTGCTCCCTGCTGGTTTTGCCCCTCACAGAACTCTCCGGGCACGCCGATTTTCACGGATACGGTGGTTTTCCGCGTGGCTCCCTGGATAATGACGCCCAACACCCAGCAGCCTCTGGAGGTTTTTGTCTGCAGGTAGGAGGGATGTCGTCCCATTGCTCTCCTGCCTTGGGGGGCTCTTCAAGGAGGAGTTTTTGGCCCTTCTTTGCTGCGCAGCAACAGTGGGGTGAGCCAGGCTTTGCACATCCCCTGCTGGGGGCACTGTTTGGGAATGGAGCCTGATGTCACTGCTATTGCAGTGCCAAGGAGAAAGGCTGGAGGGGGCTCTGCAGGGCCAGTCCCATGCAGGACTCTTTCCCAGTGTGTTTAGGAGTGAGGAATGGGCTGTATGGTTGGGGCTGTGGGAACTTCTCGTGATCCTATTCCTTAGTCCCCCCTCTCCCTCCAGCATCAAGCAGGGCTCAGATTCCAACGAGGCCTTTCTGGAAGGGCTCAAGGTCCTGCTGAAGAAAGCCAACTGCAAGCTGACCATCTGCTCGGAGCAGGACACCCGGAGCGACCGCTGGATCCAGGTCATCAATCCATGCTTGTCCATCAGTCCATGCTTGTCCATCAGTCTGTGCTTGTCCATCAACCTGTGCTTGCCCATCAATCCATCCTCGCTCTCCGTGGCTCTTCTGGCCCCTTACAGGCTCTTGGGGCACACGAGGTGTCACCCCCATGGCTGGCACCCCCTGCAGGGACTGGTTGCTTGGGAAGCACTTGGATGCCGGGAGATAGACCAGGCAGCCAGGAACTAAAGCACAGGAAAATGCTGCTGGTGGTGGAAACCAGCACGGGCAGGGATGGTGGAAGAGGGACACAATGGGGCATTTGAAGAGGGGCCTCATTGCCAGAGGGACCCCGTGGGGCTTTGGAATAGGGTGTCTACTGCATGAGGGACCACATGGAAAGAGGAGACCCCATGGGGTGTTGCAAAGGAGACCCCACTGCAAGAGGGATCCCATGGGATTTTTGAAGAGGGAACTCATTGCAGGAAGGACCCCATGGGATACTGCAAGGGGGACCCCATTGCAAAAGAGACCCTGTGGGACTTTCAAAGGGGGTTCCCACTGCAAGAGAAGACCCCGTGGGGCATTGCAAGAGGGATCCCACTGAGAGGCATCCCATGGGAGCATTGCAAGAGGGGCCCTGTTGCAAAAGAGAACATGTAGGGTATTGCAAGAGGGTCTCCACTGCAAGAGAGGCCCTACAGGACACTGCAAGAGGGGCCCTGTTGCAAGAGGGACCCCATGGGACATTCCATGAGGAACCCCATTGCAAAAGAGACCCCATGAAATAATGCAAGAGGGTTCCCACTGCCAAAGGGATCACTGTGAGAGGGACCCCAATGCAAGAGGGATCTCCTGGGGCTTTGGAAGAGGGTCCCCACTGTGAGAGGGACCCCCTGCAAGAGGGGCACAGCAAGGGGGACCCCCACTGAAAAAGGGGACCCTTGGGGCTGCACCAGAGGGTCTCCCCTGCAGGAAGGCCCCCCATGCACCCCAGGAGGACACGGGTGGGCCGGTGGGCAGTGCCCTCCCTGTCCCACAGCCCTGCCCCTCTTCCTGCCCTCTGTGGCCCGTGTTGTTCCCCAGGGCTGTCCCGTGCTGGGTGGGGTGTCACCCCGGGACAGCGAGCTGGGGTTCAGGGCAGGAGCTGAGCTTTGCCAGGCTCACCCCATTTCCTGCTCCACCCTCCCCACATCCCTGTGGAGATGCCTATCACCCTGCCCGGGGCCTTCCTCCCCTTCCTCCTCCTCCTCTTCTTCCCACCACAGGATGAGCTGGAGTTTGGCTACGTGGAAGCACCACACAAGACCTTCCCCGTGGTCTTTGACTCTCCCAGGAACCGAGGATTGAAGGATTTTGCCTTTAAAAAGATCCTGGTGCGTTGGTGCACCGAGAGCCCCTTTTCTCCCCTGAAATTCCCCCTACGGAGGGTCCTTGGCTCCACCTCCTTCCTCCTCTTCCCCAGGGCCCCGATTTTGGCTACGTGACCCGTGAACCCCCTGGGAAAAACATCACCAGCCTGGACTCCTTCGGCAACCTGGATGTCAGTCCTCCAGTGACGGTGCGGGGGAAGGAGTATCCCTTGGGAAGGATCCTGATCGGCAGCCCCCTGCCCTGGTGAGGAGCTGGGGGGCTCCAGCCCCCCCTCTGGAATGTGGGGAAGCACCAAAAATCCTTGCCTGAGAAAAGTGGCACCTCTCAGAGAGGAAATTCGGAATCAAAATGGGAATCAGGAACCAATTCCCAGCAAATCCCAGATTTAACATGCGAACCACATCGCTGTCCCTTCATCCCTTACAAAATGCTGCCCCCCCTTTCCCAGAGCTGCGGGGTTTGCTCCCATCCCGGGCGCATCCAGGCTTGGAATTGTTTCCCCGAGTTCTTAGAAAGGGGAGCAGGGAAATCCAGGAACGGGTCAGATCCCGAAGGAGCGGAGGTTGTTTTGCTGCGGGCAGGCGCTGCCTGGAGCCCGTGGGAGCAGCAGCGCCCGCAAACCCCCCAAAGGAGCGGCGACGGGAACGATCCCGGTGCGGGCTGGTCCCGAGTAACCAACGAGCAGCTCCCGTGGGTCCCAGCGGCAGGGAAAGGGCATTTTCCCGGCTTCCCTGGGCCCCTAATTATCCCTCATTAGCAGGGGGTTAATTAATGTTTTCCCAGCCTGTTGCCGTCTGTCTAAGAAAACTTCGCCCCCGCACAAAGTGCTGCAGAAGGAGGGATTTGGGAATCACCGGGATGGGAAAAATGAAACCCAAAGGAGTCCAAGAACAGGGCACAGAATGCACCCACTGCCTGTAGATATCTATGGCCTAGATACATGTTTATAGAGAGAATTGAGGGATATATTAATATAGTTATGCATTATAGAAGGATGCATATTTATATATATTATATGTAATTACATGTTATATGCATATAATTTATATATTTATATATTATGGTTATAATTTTAATGTTATATATTTATATATTATATTATGTATATTTATAAATTAATACCTTCTCTAATATAATATATAATATATGCTATAAGGATATATTAATATATTTTATTTATAACATAGGGATCTATTAGTAGATTTATATATAATATAGGAATATATTAATCTATTCCGATATATGAATATTAATATATATTAATAGGCCATAGATATATAAGGCCTAGATACATATTTATATATAATATAGAGATACACTAATATATTTTATATATAACATAGTGATATATTAATATATTTATATATAATATAGAGATACAGTAATATATTTTATATATAATATAGGGATATAATAATATATTTTTATACATAACATAGGGATATATTAATATATATAACATAATTACAACAATGAGTAACATACTTATAATAATATATAACAGTTCTAATGATATATAACATAGTTCTAATGATACATAATTGAGGTATTAGGTAGATATATCTGTATTAATGTAGATTAATACATAATTTCTATTAATGATATATTTTTAATATATAAATGCATATATAAACATATTCGTATACATATATATAAAACGAACATAAATTATATCTTGACGTATATAATACAGTTGGACTATTTCCAGCCTCTTCCCAGTGTTTCCCATGAAAGTTGGATGTTTCTTTTCTCCCTCTCCTGCTGCTGAGGGCGGGACGGGGTGAATTCGGGGAGGGGTGTGATGGCCGCCCACCTTCTCCTCTGTGCCCGCAGGGCTTCGGGCCGCCGCATGTCCAAGGCTGTGCGGGATTTCCTGTACGCGCAGAAGGTGCAGGCGCCGCTGGAGGTTTACTCGGAGTGGCTGAGCGTGGGCCACGTGGATGAATTCCTCACCTTCGTGCCGGCCTTTGACAGGAAGGTACCGGCCCCTGGAGCCGCCCCTGCTCCCGCCGGGAGCCGCAACCAGCCCTTGGAGCAGCTGCTCGGCCTCCACGGGGAGATGGGGGGGCAGTTCTTTTGGGGTGGCTTCCTGGAAGGGGAGAAGTCCGTGGGTGGCATCCTGTGATGCCCGGGGCTGGATTTGGGAGTCTCTCCACAGGATGGGGGGATAGAAGAGTGTGACCCCTGGGCTCCCTCCCGCAGGGATTCCGGCTCCTCCTGGCCAGTCCCAACGCCTGCTACAAGCTCTTCCAGGAGAAGCAGAGGCAGGGCCATGGGGAAGCCACGCAGTTCATTGGTAAGGGAGGGAGGACATCCCTGTGTCCCTTCCCTGTGTCTCTTCCCTGTGTCCCTTCCCTGTGTCCCTTCCCTGTGTCCCTCACTGCTCCCACCCCACTCAGGGCTGAAGGGCAGCGAGAGGAGGAGCATCGATGATATCCTGGCGGATGAATCGCTCAAGAGCGACAACAGGCACGTGCAGGTGGGTCTGTGAGCCCTGGGCATGGGGGGATCTGCTCTCCTCTCTTCCACGGCACTTCCGGGTCATTCCTGGGGACAGACATCCTGGGGAATGGCAGGAGTGGGCAAGGAGAGCAGCCAGGAAGGAGCCAGGCAGTGCTGGTCACCCCAAGCCCTGTGTCCCTCTGGGAGATGCCCCAGGTGACACAGAGGGACAACTAAAGGACCGAGAGGTTGCTCGGGTTGGGGATGCAGTGGGAGGTTGCTCGGAGGGATGGGGTGGGATGCAATGGAGCGGGTGAGGATCTGGGCAGGATGCAACGGGACCCCCCATGTGTGGGATCTGAGGGGCTGAGATGGCCCAGGGTGGCAATTCCAGGTCCCTTTTCCTCCCCAGCGCTGCATCGACTGGAACCGCAACCTGCTGAAGCAGGAGCTGGGCCTGAGCGAGCAGGACATCATCGACATCCCGCAGCTCTTCATCCTCATGGGCTCCCGTGCCGAGGCCCTCTTCCCAGACATGGTGAGGCCTCCGACCCCTCCTTCCCCACACACCCCGACACAGCCCCACCCTGGGGTGGAACGTGCTGATGTTTGGCCCTGCAGGTGAACATGCTGGTGCTGGGCAGGCACCTGGGCATCCCCAAGCCCTTCGGGCCCATGGTGGGCGGGCAGTGCTGCCTGGAGCAGCGGGTGCGGGAGCTGCTCCAGCCCCTGGGCCTCACCTGCACCTTCATCGACGACTATTTCTCCTACCACGTCCTGTCCGGGGATGTTCACTGCGGCACCAACGTCCGCAGGAAGCCCTTCGCCTTCAAGTGGTGGCACGTGGTGCCTTGAGGCCCCTGGGGACACACCCAGGTCCTGCCACCGGGGGGATGAAGGTGCATTTGGTGCATCAGAAGATGCATTGAAATAAAGGGATTTGCCAATAAAGCTTCTTGAACAGCAAGACACAGCTCTGCCCTGTCTCCCATCCTTCCTGAACACCAAGGGTGCAGATCTTCCCCATCTCCCATCCTTCCTTCCTCTGCTCTTGGCTTGGAAATGTCCTTTGAACCCTATTTGTAAGCACAGCACTTGGGTCTGTTTTGGGAGCAGGGCGGGGGGTTTGTGGGAGACAACCAGGAGGCTGCTCTGGGGTGTTCAGACCCCCCTGCCACTGCTAAAGGGTCTTACAGTCCCACATCGCAGGTTCGGAGCTGATAATCCCCTCCCAAATTCCCTGTATTGGCCCAAACCCACTTCCCGCTGGGCACCCCGGCTCCTGGCGTGGAGGCAGAGCCGCCCCTCCTCATCCGGATCATTTGACACCTTTTCCAAGGAGAAAATTTCCGTCTCCTTCACCCCGACTGCTCTTTGTCTCCCTCTTTTCATCGCCAGCGGAGCGCGGCGTTTCCCCGTGCCTGGCACCAGGAACCGAAACCAGTTCGTGCCCCGGGCACGGCTCAGCCTTGTGTAACCTCGGCAGCTATTCTGGGGCTAAAACCACTTATTTTGGCCAATTTGCTTTCCTAGGAATATTTCAGAGGTGTGACAGCACCTTCACTTCAAAATCCTGCCACGCAGAGAACGGTGCTGGAGGATCTGGGCAGGGGATGCTCCGAAAAGGGTCACCCCCCCCTCTTTTTGCCCCAAAAGCGGCTTTCTGAGCCCATTTTCCCTGTGAAACGCTGCTGAGTTTGCCGAGCCCTGAGGGGGGATATTAAATTCCAGCGGCGCGTGACCCCGCGGGGAGGTGGCGGTGGAACAGCTGCAGGACAAAGGGCTCTCCCACGCCGAGACGAGGATTTAATTAAAACGAAGGCGATTAAACCCGCCGAGGGTCAGGCGTCCCTCAGGTGACATCCCCGCCCCTCGCAGCACCCAGAGGACTGGGCGAGCACCTTCAACCCTCGTCTAAAATAAGAATGAAAGGCAATTGTTCCGGCTAAACAAATAAAACCCTTCAGAAGGAGAAATCAACCCCCGCCGAGCGCTGCGCTGGCACATCCCCAGCTCGGCTCCGGTGTCGCCCTGAATATTTCACGGCGTGGGTTTAAGGGTGACCGCTCACATCAGCGTCTCTCTGTGCTAACGGGGAACCGAACGCCACCCCTGGGCGTCTTAACAACTGCATCTCGCCCCGGGGGTGTCTCGGGGTGCGCGTCCCCCCGCACCGAGTGGCGCTCCATCGCCAGGAGCGCGGCCGGACCCCGCGCACGCCCAGCGCGGCCCGGAGCCCGGAGGTGGGATTAAACCAGGCTTTGACTGATCCCCTCCCAGCGGCCAGGCTTTATAAATCCCCTCGTGCCAGCCTGCGCAGCACCCGAGGGTGCCCCTGGGGCCGCCGCGATGGCCCAGCAGCGCCGTGTCCAGCTGTCTGTCCAGCGCCCCACCAGCACCGTGTGCGTGCTGGGCACGGAGCTCTCCCTGGATGTCCGAGGGTAAGCGCAGGGCACGTTCCGTCCGCTTTTCTAACCTCTCTTATCCCACTAATCAACGTGTAAAAATAGCTCAGAGCGGGGAGGGGGCGACGCTGCTGCTCTTGGGGGGTGTTGCCAGGGGATACCGAGGACGGGGATGCTCCAAATATCGCCGCCGCAGCGGGGCAGAGACCCCTCCCAAGGGAATTTTGGGGTGCAAAAAGCCCCGGTGGAAGCTTTAATGCCGAGTTTCACATCCCGGCCAGGATCCACCTGAAAAATGATCAATATTTCCGTGTTTTAGAAGAATGTGGAGAGCGAAACCATCACAGCGGGGCCGGCCGGGCGTCACCTCCCGGCGCTGCTTCCTTGGCTCCAGCCCCAAAAATTCGGGAGCTTTTCCAGCAGCAGATTTTGCTTTTTGTTCCCTTAAAAACCCGTCTCAAGCCGCAGCAGCCTGGGGGGTTTATTTTCCTGAATGCCTCCAAAGCCGCTGCCGGGAGCATCCCGGCCTCTCCCGCTGGCCCCGGGGTGGGTTTCCCCCTCTTCCCTAGGGATGGATCCGTATTTCCCTTCTCCCGGGAAGGGATTTGCACTCCTGGGTCCATCGCCCGCGGCCTCTTGCGGAGTGAAACGAGCTCCGACCTGCCCAACCATTAAAGTTTTGCTTCGTTCTTAAGGGATGTCGCCGGTCAGGGCTCGTTGCCGGAGGAAATGCAAATATTTGGGATGCCCGTGGCAAAAATCCACCCCAAACAGCTCCAGGGTTGGGCTGGGACGGGATATCACAGGATTTATCACAGCCCAACGCTTTGGGTGAAGGAATGAAATGAAAGCGAAAATCAAAAACCGAAATGAAAATTTGTCCAATGAAAAGTTGTAAATAAACTCCCGGAAATTAAAAAAAAAAAAAAGCAAATGTTAAAATTTCGAAATACAAACAGAAATAAATTGAAAGTAAACACTGAAAAGGAAAAAAAAATGAGATTAAAATGAAAAAATTGTCATAATTGAATTTTTTGTGGCATTTTGCAAAATTTCTTGTCACAAATATTACAAAATTTCTTGTCACAAATATTGCAAGATTTGGAGCATTTTGGGGGGATTATTGCGATGAATTTTCTGGGATTTGTTGCCATTTCCCATTAGGGGACTGGTTGCATTTTCAGCACTTCCTGCACCGGCATATCCCTGGATTTTGTGCCTGGGGAGGTTTTGCTGCCGCCGAGACCCCGGGCTTTGTTCCCGTTGCCTTTTCCAGGGCTCGTTGCCTCCGGCAGGATTTTCCCTAATCCCTAATCGCCTTTGGCCGGATTTGGTGCAATTGCCTTTTGCAGGATTGGCTGTAATCCCATTTTGTGGGATTTGGTGCCACTGCAGGTTCCAGGATTCGTTGCATTTTGTGCGACTTGTTGCAGGATTTGTTCCATATATTGGAGGATTTATCCCAGGACTTGTTGCAGTTGCATTTTGCAGGAGTGGTTGAATTTTTCAGGACCTGTTTCCACTCTAAATGTCAGGATTTGTTCCATATTGAAGGATTTCTCCCAATTTCACATCTCAGGGCTTGATGAAGTTACATTTTCTGGGAGTAATTGTATTTTTCAGGATTTTTTGCCATTCTAAATGTTGGGATTTGCTCCATATTGAAGGATTTATCAGAGTTTAATCTCCCAGAACTTGTTGCAGTTACATTTTCCAGGACCAGTTGCATTTTCCAGGGCTTTGTGCCACTCTAATTTGCAGAATTCACTGCACTTGGAGGGATTTATCACAATTACACCCCTCAGGACTCTTTGCAGTCGCATTTCATGAATACTCAGGAAGAGTTTAGGAATATAGTTAGGTCACGTAGGAAGAAAATTAGAGAGACAAAGGTACAATTTGAACTCAATCTCACCATTTCTGTCAGGGGTGACAAGAAGTGCTTCCACAAATCCATCCCCAGCAAAAGGAGGGGCAGGGAAAACCTCCCTTCCTTGTTGGGCATGGGGGGAACAGAGTCAGCAAAGATGAGGACAAGGCTGAGGTATTTAACACCTTCTTTGCCTCAGTTTTCAACAGTCAGACAGGTTGTCCTGAGCACAGTTGGCTTTTGGAACTTGTACACAGGGATCAGAGGCTGAACAGCCCCCTGTAATCCAGGAGGGAACAGTTTGTGACCTGCTGAGCCACTGGATCCTCACAAGTCTATGGGAACAGATGGGATCCACCCAAGGCGATGAGGGAGCTGGTGGAACAGTCCACCAAGACACTCTCCATCACTTCCCAACAGTCCTGGCTCCCTGGGGAGGTCCCAGATGATTGGAAGTTGGTGAATGTCACACCGATCCACAGAAAGGGCTGGAAGGAGGAACCAGGAAACTCCAGGCCTGTCAGCCTGACCTCAGTGCCTGGCAGGGTTATGGAGCAGATCATCCCGAGTGCAATCACACAGCACCTACAGGATGGACAAGGGATCAGAGCCAGCCAGCACGGGTTTGGGAAGGGCAGGTCCTGTCTGACCTGGCTGGTGGATGAGGGGCAGGCTGTGGATGTGTCTACCTGGACTTCAGCAAAGCCTTTGACCCCGTCTCCCACAGCACAGCCCTGGAAAAGCTGCAGCCCATGGCTGGGACAGGGACTCTGTGCTGGGTCAGGAACTGGCTGGAGGGCCCAGAGAGTGGTGGGGATGGAGCTGCATCCAGTTGGGATCCAGTCACCAGTGGTGTCCC
>JAWWLV010000061.1:1441664-1459915 GCA_035041135.1 Platyrinchus mystaceus | reverse complement strand
TCTCCCCTCCATCCCGCCCCTTTCCCCTCCGTCCCTCACCTTTCTCCCCCTTTCCCCTCCCTCCTCCTCTGCCCTCCCTCCCCTCCCCGTGCCCGTGTCCCCCGGGGCCGGCGCAGCGGTGCCCCCGGAGCCGCCCAGTCCGGTGCCCGTGGCGGGGGAGGACGTGGGTGAAGCCTTTGACTTCGAGGACAGCGAGGAGGAGGAGGAGGAAGAGGAGGATTCCGCTGTCGATCCCGGAGGGGACGTTGTTCTCCGGGCCCCCCCGCGCCGCCGGCGTGGGACCAGCTCCGGGGGGGGTGAGAGCACAATTCCCGGCATTCCTGCCCTGTCCCTGATGTCCCCACATTGTCCCTGATGTCCCCACGTTGTCCCCGATGTCCCCTCCGGGTCCCCTGTTGGTGCCAACCCGGCCTCTCTTTGCTTTTCCTCTCCACAGAGGGGCTGGTGCCGGAGACCCAGGAAGGGTGAGTGGGGTTTTGGTGGGATTGGGCGGGGGTTTGGTGGGATTTTGGAGGGTTTTGTTGCGGTTTTGAGGCCCTTGAAGGATCTTTGGGGTCTGTCCCCTCTGTTTGATGTCTCAGCCCGGTGCTGTGCCTCAGTTTCCCCGACTTCTCCCCATTGCAAGGACAGGTATCCCTGGGATTTTGGGGTGCACAGCCGAGCCCTGGGAATCTGTGAGGGCTTTGGTGGCATTTTGGTGGGAATTTGGAGGGTTTTGATGTGGTTTTGAGTCCCCTGAAGGATCTTTGGGGTCTGTGCCCTCTGTTTGACGTCCCAGTGTCTCCTTTAAACAAAACAAAACGTTTTACTAAGGGAGGGCAGGATAGAAAAAGCCAAACTCCTCCTTCTGAGTTATTACAACTCCAAAATTAGGAAGCTTCAGGCAGAAAGTCATGAAAAAGAAAATAACAGCTCTTTACTAACAAATATATATAGATAGATATAACAAAACAGAACAAGCTACAGCACCGTAAGCAAAGCTTTCACCAGCACAATTCAGTATTTTGTGCCTCGGTGCAGTTACAGCCACAGACAGCAGGGGGCTGTTCCCGGGGGCTGCGGCAGCACGAAGGGATTTCCCCTGGAACGGGGCTCCCGGGATGCTGAAAATGGAAGGAAATTCTCCAAACAGCATCAGTCTAGATAAGACGGGGGAGCAGCTCTTAGTGAGCACTCTTCAGGTGCACACAGGTGTCCCCGGGGTTTTACCTGAATTTGACAGTTTTACAGTTCTAATCCATCCTGTTGGAGAACTGTCCACCCCCAGATCTTCCTCCCTGGCACAGCCTCCAGGGAATCGAGTCAGAGGTCTCCAGACCCCCTTCTTCCTCACCTTCTCCTCCTCACAGCACAGGTTGTCCGTGGAGCTCCTCCGAGGCTCCTGGGCCTTCCAGGTTGCTTCGGCTGCAGTGATATCTTATTTTCCTGGTCCAGGCACATCTGTCCCAAACAAGATGTGCTTGCTGGAGTCCCTTCCCTTGGGAAGAACGTTAAACAAAACCTGAAGAATTTAGGAAGTTCGATATGAGGAGTGAGAACAGGGTTTGGTGACTGCCAGCCGTGAGGGAACTTTGCACCCCACTGAAGACCCCTATTGACCACAAGTCTTAAAAGTTCCAAGGCAACTCCCAGAGGGCACCGAGGGAGCTCCCCCTGGCAAACAGGGCACAAAGGGAGCTCCCCCTGGCAAACAGGGCACAAAGGGAGCTCCCCCTGGCAAACAGGGACAAAGGGAGCTCCCCCTGGCAAACAGGGCACAAAGGGAGCTCCCTCCAGGCAAACAGGGCTCCCACAGGGTGCAGAGGGAGCTGCCTCCGACTCAGGGGGCAAACAGGGCTCCCACACTTCACAAAGGGAATTCCCTCTGGCTCTGGGTCCCCTGGGCTTGGGAAGGGGTGCCCCGTGGGCAGCAGGAGCAGGCAGGGGGCAAGAGCCAGCGGGGAAGGGCTGGGTGGGCTCAGACGTCCCCAGCCAAGTGGGGGGCGCGGGGCAGGTCGTGTCCCAGAGCTCTCCCCGCACAGCCTGCACAGAGTCAGGCAGGTTGAACCCCCTGCACTCCCATTCTTTTCCAGAGATATCCCCTTTTTCCCCCTCCACACCCCCGGCCCGGTGCCGTTTTGGCCTCAGTTCAGTGTAAGCCGTTCTGTGCCAGGTTCAGACTCCTCGGCCCGGCTCCTCCTCCTCAGGGTGTGAGCAGGAGGAACAGAGGGAGCCCCACCTTTGCAGGAGGAACAGAGGGAGCCCCACCTTTGCAGGAGGAACAGAGGGAGCCCCACCTTTACCAGAGGAACAGAGGGAGCCCCACCTTTGCAGGAGGAACTGAGGGAGCCCCACCTTTACAGAGAGAACCATGAGCTGTTTTTCAACAGGACAGTCATTCAGGGCCAAGCTAGAAAAGCAATGAAGCCTAATGTTTGTCTTGTCCCAGAAGAGGCTGTTGGTGTGGAAAATTCACCAGAAAGTGTGAGACTGTAGCACTCAGCCTGGTGCTGAGCCTCCTTTTCCCTGACTTCTCCCCCTTCCCTGCCGAAGGGGCTGCAGGCAGGGCAGCCCTGGGGTTTTGGGGTGCAGCTGCAGCCCTTGGGGGGGTGGATTTTGGGTAGGTTTGAGTTCCCTGAAGGATCTTTGGGGCCTGTCCCCCCTGTTTGGTGTCTCAGTCTGGTGCTGAGCCTCAGTTTCCCCAACTTCTCACCGTTCCAAGGCTCTGCAAGCAGGGGAGCTCTGGTGTTTTGGAATTTTAGGGTGCACCCTGTAACCCTGGGGGTCTGTGGGGGCATTGGTGGGATGTGTGGGGTTTTGGTGGGACTTTGAGTCCCCTGAAGGAGTTTGGGGGTCTGTCCCCTCTGTTTGATGGCCCAGCCTGGTGCTGGGCCTCAGCTTCCCCAACTCCTCCCCACTGCAAGGGGAGGCATCCCCAGGATTTGGGGGTGCACCCTCAGCCCTGGGGAACTGTGAGGGCTTTGGGTGGTGGGGGCTTCCTCCAGCCCCCAACTGGAGGAGATGGGGAGAATCCCCCTGGGATGCTGTTTGAAGGGGCTGGTTTCCTCCTCAGCTGTGGCTCTAGGGGAAAAAGCTGGAAATTTGGCTGCAGGGAGGGCTTGTCCCCCTGGCAGAGCAGGAACAGGGTGTGGGGAGAGGGACAGGACCCCACCAGGAACAGGGGGGACCCTCTCCCTGTGCTCCCCAGTGCTGGTACATCCCCTGCCCTGCAGCAGCACATGGACTGAGGCTAAAAAAGCCAATTTTGGGTGTTTTGCATTTTCTCTGAGTGGGTTGTTGGGACCCTCTGGTGTGACCCTGAGACCTGGGAGCCCCCAGATCCATGAAGAAGCAGACTTGGGGGGGAGGGAACACAAGCTTTATTTTGGGCTTGTGAACCCCTGGAATGGGAATGGGGGTGGGGAGGGGCTTGGCTGCACCCAATCCCAAGGGATGGATTTGCACCCGATCCTGGGGGATTTACACCCAATCCCAAGGGATTTGCACCCTGGGATGCTCCCTGACCCCCCTCCCCACAGGGCCCCGGTGAGGATGAGCAATGGGGAGGCTGGGGGAGACCCCCACATCCGCACCCAGACCTGGAAGAGGGAAAGCATCTGCCGAGGTGGGTCCAAATTCTGGGACAACCCTCCCCTGCCAAGGCTTGGGAAGGATTTCTCCAGCCTGGGTGCTGAGCCAGCTCCTGGGGGGGGTTGTCCCCCAAAGGTGAGCGGTTTTCCTTCCCGGAGGTGGAGGACGACGTGATCTACGACGACGTTCCCTGTGAAAGCCTGGATGCCGAGCAGGATGGTAGGGATCGACCTTCCCCCGCCCTTTCCCAAGGACTAGGAGCCCATTTTCCAGCTGGATAAACTGAGGCACTCAGGGAAGGAGAAGGCCATCCTCGAAGGGGATGTGGAGCGGGATACCTGGGGGAAAACCAGTGGGATTGGGAGGGAGGTGCGAGGGTTTGGGGTGTCTCTGTGGCCCCCTGAGGAGGGAATCTGCCTTCTGTAAGGAAAAGAAGCTGGATTTTCCATGGCAGGAGCGGGGAGGGAGAGGAGCCTGATCTATGAGGAGGTGCAGAGAGGAGAGGGGACCCGGATCAGCGAGGATTTGGGCTGGAGCTCCAGCGAGTTCGAGAGTTACAGCGAGGACTCCGGAGAGGAAAGCAAAGCCGAGGCCGAGCCCACCAAACACCGAGCGTCCTTCCAGCCCAAGGTAACCTTTACATCACCCCTTTATTACCATTATTGTTGTTTTTCCCTGGGTTTGCTCATCCAAAGGCAGTGGAGCACCGAGCCCAGCTGCTCCCGTGGCTGGTGAAGCCAAGGATGCTGCGGCTCAGCCCCGAACTCGGGGGGGGGTTCATTTCTTTCTGTTTTCCTTCCTTCCCTTTTTCATTTTTCCCCCCTTTTCCTTCTGCATTTGGGCCCTGCTGGAGCCTGGCTGCTGCTTTTCCCTGCGCTTGCTCCCTTCCCTGCTCGAGCCAAGCCAGGCTTTTGGGCTGGTGCTGCCTGGGCCCTGCTGCTCTGGGGGGATTTCTCCTCTTCGTTTGGTTTTTGCTGCTTACCTGGATCTCTTCTCTGCCTCCTCCTCCTCCTCCTGCCTGGTTTGCTTGAGCTCAGCTTTCTCCAGACCTGAATAGACTAAAGGAGAGATACGCCAGGACTAAGAGGGACATCCTGGCTTTAAGAGTTGGGGGGAAGGACATGCAGGAGCTGAAGCAGAAGTACGATTGGAAGGTACTGTCCCTCCTCCATCCCTTGTCCCTTCTATCCCAAATTTCCCAGGGGGAGGAAAAAAAAAAAAACCCCAAAAAAACCTCGTGGAATTTCTCCAGGCTGAATTCATCCCATTTCATCCCCCCAAAAAGAGAAACAAACTCCGTGAAGCACCTCAAAGCTGCCTCTCATGTCCATCTGTCTTGCAGCTCCCCGTCCTGCAGCTTCCCAAACCGTTGGATTTTTGGGTGTTTCCTTGTTTTTAAAGGGGCGTTCGGACGGCGCCGGGTTTCCCACGGGATAGATGGATCTGACAAGGTTTTTTTTTCCCCTGAATCTGTGGTGGAAATCGGGGTGGGGAAGGAGATTTTTGGGAGAATTTTAGTGCAAAGCCTTTCCCGTCCCCAAACCATCCAGGTGTTTCCTGGTTGGAAATTTGGGCTGAAACGCTGTGATCTGAGGTGTGAAAGGCCAACACTCCCCCTCCTTTGCTCTCCCCCACATAAAATCCCTGCACAAGGAGGGGATGGATGTGCTCCTGCCTCCCTTCCCTCCCTCTGCTTCGCTTGGCTGCATGATCCCGCTTGCACTCGGCCATATCCCTACGGATGGGGCACAGGACGGAGCATCCCTGTTCCCTGGATATGTGCCTCCCCTTCCTGCTGCATGGGAAAACGGGGATGATGCCTCTGCATCCGGATCCGGAGTGGGGGACGATGCCCAGGGGAAGGACACGGCTCCATCTGGATCCGGAATGGGATCCCGGTGCTGCCTGAGCCTCCCGATCCCTCTCCTCCCCCTTCCCAGATGACCCAGCTGATGAAAGCGGCCAAAAGTGGCACCAAGGACGGTTTGGAGAAGACCAAGATCGCGGTGATGAGGAAGGTGACGTTCCTGCACCGGAAAGAAACACCAGGTGAGCGGGAAAACCAACCCCCCTTCCCCTTCCAGTGCCAAAAAGGCACCTTTTTTGAGGGGATTTTTAAAAATAATCTCCAGGAATCTCCATCCCTTTCAGCATTTCCTTTATTTCCGATTTATTTTCTGCACTTTAAGCTTTTATTTGACTGTTTTCCACTCTTGGCATCCCTGTGCAAGCTGGGTCCCTTCAGCTCCTCCTTGCTCCATATCCCTTTGGGAGCACCCGTGGGTGTCCTTGGGCACAGAGCAGGATCTTCCCGGGAATACTGGGTTTGAGGGGATTTTCCTGACTTTCCTGCTGTCACGTAGGGGATGGGGAGCGGAGGAGGAGGGCGGAGGAGGCGGGAAAGCCGCCGCCTTCCCGCCGGAGCTCGAGGGTGTCCCTGGAGCAGCACGGGGGAGGTACGAGATCCCGATGGGCGGCCCCGCGGTGCGACCGCAGCTTCCCGAGGGATCCCGCGCGTGTGTCCCGGCCTGGCTGCGCGTCCCCACCGTGGCTTTGCCTCGCTGGGGTGGGGCTTCCACGCTTCTGGGAGGAGCCGGAGGGATTCCCGTCGCCTGGGAGCATCCCTGGCACGTGGGGACGGGGAGAAGGTGGAGCTGAGAGAGCCGAGGGCGGCGATTTGTCCCGGCCAAAATTAGGGAAGGAAAACGTCACCCGCCTGCCAACGCCCTCCCCTCCAGCCCGGCCGGTCCTCCCCCTTCCCGGCTATTTATAACTGCCGGGATGGGCCGGGGCGGCCGGAGGGGCCATGTGGAAGAGGAGGCCGTGCTTCCCTCGGGATGCCTCCTTGGCTCGCTCGCCCTCCTCCTCCTCCGCTGCTTCAGCCTCGGGTGAGGGATCCCTGTGCCTTCCCCTTCCCTGTTTTTCTCTGCCTGCTGCTTATGGCTTCTTATTCCCCATTTTCCCTGCCCCTTGAGAGAGGACAAGGGGGCTTTTCCCCACGGTGGGTTTTTGGGCGTGGGGACTCTCCTTGTCCTCTCCCTGCCCCCAGCCTGGCTCATCCCGGTGTCTGGTGACTGTGGTGTGAGCTCAGGGAGGACCCTGGGATTCAGCTCCAAACCCAAACACATCCCCTGCCACAGAGCTGATGGAGCTCCAGACCCCGAAAAGTTTAAAATCGGGTTTTTTTGGCATTTTGTGGGGGTGTTTTTCCCTTCAGGGGACTCGGAGGAGGAGGACACGGGGTTCCTGGAGGTCACGGTCTCGGACATGAAGCACCCGCCGCCGGAGCTGGGCCCCATGCCCGAGGGGCTGAGCCCTCAGCAGGTGGGACTGGGATGGTTTGGGGGCTTGGGGGATTTGGGGGGGAATTGGCTCCTCCCTGGTCCCGTGACTGAGGAACCAGGGACAGGGAGAGTCAGCTCCAAGTGATGCTGTGTCAGCACTTCTGTCCCAGCTGGGCCTGCAGTTTCCCCATCCCGAGGTTTGGGGGTGGGGGGGATCATGGCTGAGCCCCTTATCCCAGCACTTTGGGTTTGGGACCATCCCAGTATTTGGGGTCTGAGACCATCCTGGTATTTGGGGTTTGGGACCGTGGCTGAGCCCCCCCATCCCGCTATTTGGAGTTTGGGACTATCCCGGTATTTGGGGTTTGGGACCATGGCTGAGCCCCCCCCATCCCGGTATTTGGGGTTTGGGACCATGGCTGAGCTCTTCCCATCCAGGTATTTGGGGTTTGGGACCATGGCTGAGCCCCCCCATCCCGGTATTTGGGGTTTGGGACCATGGCTGAGCTCTTCCCATCCCGGTATTTGGGGTTTGGGACCATGGCTGAGCCCCCCCATCCCGGTATTTGGGGTTTGGGACCATCCCCCCATTTGGGATTGGGGTTATTCCCAGCTCATTCCCGCTGTCCCACAGGTGGTCCGGCGGCACATCCTGGGCTCCATCGTGCAGAGCGAGCGGAGCTACGTGGATTCCCTGAAGCGCATCCTGCAGGTGGGATCCCGGCTCGGGGCCTCTCCGGGGTGTCCCCGCGGATCCCGGGGTGCTGACGCGCCGCTGCTCCCGCAGGATTACAGGAACCCGCTGCTGGAGATGGAGCCGAAGGTGCTGAGCGCCAGGAAGTGCCAGGTGGTGTTTTTCCGGCTGAAGGAGATCCTGCAGTGCCACTCCATGTTCCAGATCGCCCTCGCCTCCCGCGTGGCCGAGTGGGACTCGGCCGAGAAGATCGGGGACCTCTTCGTGGCCTCGGTAGGAGGGACTTGAGGAGGAAGTTCTTTCCAGAAGGAGCGATCCGGCCTTGGAAGGGGCTGCCCAGGGAGGGCTGCAGTCACCATCCCTGCAGGGGTTTAGGAGGAGACTGGACGTGGCATCAGTGCCATGGTCGGGGTGACAGGGCGGGCTCGGGTCCGAGGTTGGGCTCGATGGTCTCGGGGGTCTTTTCCAAGCCTCGGTGATTCTGGGATTCTGTGAAATCCAGGAGAAATGCACCCACTGCTGTGACAAAGCTATTTAAGAAGCCCTGCCCTGCAGTCACGAGAAAGGCCCCTCCGGCTTCCTCCACTCCATCTCCGAGGGAATGGAGCTGGATTCCCATCTTATCCTCAGATTATGTCACCAGCTTAAATGTGAGGAGTTAGAGAGGTGTAATGGAACCACTTGTGTCCTGCAGGTTTTAACTCTGGCAAACTGAGGGTATTTATGTAAAATGGATTATTTATTAGTACAAATGATCAGACAGAATATCTCAATCTCAAGAATTATTTACTGCACGGTATAAAAGCTAAACCTACTAATAGGATAGGATGGTGTGTGATAGTAAAGCAATTATTGGTGCAGTTATATTATAGCAAAAAAAAATAATTATCAAGTGGAGGTTTGGTTACACTTACCCTGTCCAGTGGTTGTGGGGAGATTCCTTTCTCTCAGCCTGCAGGAGTGTCCCCACCCCAGGGAGGGATCTCCACACAACCACCCCAAGAAGGGTTGTGCTGCAAAACCCGCCTGTGTGAAGGTGCACTGGGCTTCCATCGTAGCAAAGTTTGCTGCTCACACTTTTCCAGGCCAGGGAGCAGCTTATCTGTCAGATCCTGAATCCAAGAGCAGGGTGTGTTTGGAGTTTGGTGAACCAGGCTGGTTTTGGCACAACTCAACACCAAAACACCTCCTGGCACCAGCAGGAGCTCAGCACAGCCCCCCTGGAGGAGAGCTGGTGTTGTTTGTATTCCCTGACTGCATTCCAGGCCTGCTCAGGGTAGAACCTGCCCCAGCCACCACCAACCTCCCCGGACCCTCCCAACGACACCGGGGGGTGGGTGGAGGATTTAAGCGACGCAGCTCCAGCCTTGGGGTCCCACCAGCACCCTCAGGATCACTGCAAAAACATGCCAACCCCCCACTTTTGGGGGACTCCCACACCATCCCAGCTCTCCTGTGCTCTCCCCAGTTCTCCAAGTCCATGGTGCTCGATGTCTACAGCGACTACGTCAACAACTTCACCACGGCCATGTCCCTCATCAAGAAGGCCTGTCTCACCAAACCTGCCTTCCTTGACTTCCTCAAGGTCAGCACCACCCAAATGTGGGCCCACAGTGCTGCTGGGCACCGTTTGGGGTGAAAACTCCTTTTTATTTTGGCCTTTGTCCCCACTGCAGAAGAGGCAGATGGCCAGTGCCGACCGGGTCACGCTCTACGGGCTGATGGTGAAGCCCATCCAGAGGTTCCCTCAGTTCATCCTTCTCCTGCAGGTATGGGAGAGAGATACCTGCACCCACCTTGCTCTGCACCCCAGGGACGTGTCTTTGCACCCATTTTTTGGCACGGGGCACGTTTTAGGGTTGGCAGCTCGGGTGCATCTTTGGGGACCATCCCAAGGGCCATCTGCCAAGCTTTGGTTTTGGAGGTGCTTCCAAACAGGGCTGATTTTTAACGGGGTGGTTTTTGTCCCCCCCTCCTTTCCCTTCTCCAGGACATGCTGAAGAACACCCCCAAGGGCCACGCAGACCGCCTGTCCCTCCAGCTGGCCCTCACCGAGCTGGAGACGCTGGCGGAGAAGCTCAACGAGCAGAAACGCTTGGCTGACCAAGTGGCCGAAATCCAACAGCTCAGCAAGAGCATCAGTGACAGGAGCAGCCTCAACAAGGTGGGCCCTTCGGCCTCCCCTCCTCATCCTCCTCACGGGTGGGTTTTGCAGCTGGAGGTTGGGATTTGAAGCTTCCACCTTCCTCTTCAGGGGTTTCAGGACAGCAGATCCCTTCTTGCCCTGGAAGGACTGTAATCCAAACCAAGTCTTGGGGTTGGCCCAGGGAAATTCCTCTCCCGGGACGAGCTGCTGGGTCTCATCCCCCTGATTTTGCAACTGTTTGTGTTTAAAAAAAGAACCTGGAGTTCTTGCGACACTTCCTGGGCCGGGGATGGCAAAACCCGCAGCGGGGCACCCGCTGGCTCGGCCCTGGGATCAGGATTTGGATGCAGGGCGTGAAGAAACACCCAGAAAAGGGTGGTTGGACACACGGGGTGCGAAGGGCGCGGCCTCGGAGCGCATCCTGTGTCGTGGAAAATCCATGTAATAATGGAAACCCGACCCAAATTCTGGGTCAGAAGGCTTCCAAGAGCCCCCAGGCTGAGCCCCCTCCCTGCTCCATCCCCATTGCAGCTGCTGAGCTCGGGGCAGAGGCAGCTCCTGCTCTGTGAGACGCTGACGGAGACGGTGTACGGGGACCGGGGGCAGCTCATCAAGTCCAAGGAGAGGAAGGTTTTCCTGCTCAACGACATGTTGGTCTGTGCCAACATCAACTTCAAGTACGTGCTGGTCCCCCCAGACCCCAAAATCGCTTTGTAAAGTGCTGATACACCCAACTTGCCCCATCCCCACCTCAGTTTTTGGCTTGGTGGGATTTTTGGGGAACTACCGCAAGGAGGGACAGAACCTTTAAAGGCCACCTCGCCTTGTTTTGGGGGGAACCCACCTGGTTTGGGGTTTCTTTGCCCCATTCTTGGCACGCTCCATGCCAAGCCTGCATTCCTTGGTGCTGGAGTCAGTGCAGGGTCCAGGAACCTGCTGGAACTTCAGGGCTTGGTGGAGGTTGATGCTGTCAAGGGGAAAACCTTCCTTAAATTCCTCCTGAAACTTCCTTATTAATCTTTTTTCCCCCTTTTCCAGGCCAGTGAACACAGGGTAGGTCCCAAACGTGGTCTGCTGTGCTTGTGTGCCCCAAGCTGGGGGTTCAGGCACGAGCTGGTGCACGGTGTGGGCTCACAAACGGGGCTTGGCTTGCACGACTCACTTTTCGGGGCGAGCCGAGGCACCTGCCGTTCATTTATACCCGTTTTTCCCTCTACCCTCGGCAGAGGCCAACTGGAAATTAGCAGCCTGGTGCCCCTGGGGCCCAAATACGTGTTGAAGTGGAGCACGGCCCTCCCGCAGGTGCAGGTGGTGGAGGTGGGGCAGGAGAGCGGCGCCTACGACAAGGACAACGTGGTCATCCACAACGCCGGGGCCAAGAGACACGCGCCCGCCGGGCAGGCCTCGCACAGTGAGGGCACATCCCGCCAGCCCCGCGCTGGGAGGGCTCGGGGGGGCTGGTTTGGAGCATTCCCTCACACAGTGGGCTGCCCAGGGAGCTGATGGAGTCCCTGTCCCTGCAGGTCTTTAAGGAAAGGCTGGACGTGGCACTTTAGTGCCGTGGTGGGGTCAGGTCAAAGGTTGGACTTGGTCTCGGAGGTCTTTTCCAACCCAGTTGTTTCTGGGATCCTCCACTGACCTCAGTTCTCCAGTTTTCCACGCAAGATAAAGTCACACGATGGTCTGCCCTGGGAGGGGGGTGGAGACACCATCCCTGGAGGTCTGTAAGGAAAGACCACCTAGTGTCATGGTCTGGTTGATGTGGTGGTGTTGGGTCAAAGGTTGGACTCAGTCTCAGAGGGCTTTTCCAACCTTACTGATCCTGGGATCTTCCATGGACCTCAGTTCTCCATTTTTCCTCCCAAGATGAAGTCACACAATGGGCTGCCCAGGTGGTGGAGTCACCATCCCTGGAGGTGTTCAGTGCCATGCTCTGGTTGATGGGGTGGTGTTGGGTCAAAGGTTGGGCTCAGTCTGGGAGGTCTTTTGCAAACTAACGGATTCTGGGATCTTCCATGGACCTCAGTTCTCCATTTTTCCTCCCAAGATAAAGTCTACCTGGGGCCACCACGGCTCTTCCAGGAGCTGCAGGACCTGCAGAAGGACCTGGCGGTGGTGGAACAGATCACGCTTCTCATCAGCACCTTGCACGGCACCTACCAGGTACCCACGTGTTCACAGCACTGTCAGGGGCCTGGTTTGGGTACAACCCACTTGGGCCCTTCCCAAGAACCATGTGGGTCCTTGGGCATCTGTGGGCACCTCTTTGGGGATGTCTGGGCATCTCTTTGGGGGATCACTGGGCACCTCTTCGGGAGTCACTGGGCACCTCTTTGGGGGTCACTGGGCATCTCTTTGGGGGATCACTGGGCACCTCTTTGGGAGTCACTGGGCACCTCTTTGGGAGTCACTGGGCACCTCTTTGGGGATCTCTGAGGATCTCTGAGCACCACTTTGGGATCACTGGGCACGTCCTTGGGGATCACTGGGCACGGCCTTGGGGATCACTGGGCACGGCCTTGGGGATCACTGGGCACGGCCTTGGGGATCACTGGGCACATCCTTGGGGATCACTGGGCACATCCTTGGGGACAGCTCCTCTAGAGCCCCACAGATGAAATTTGGGGGTGGTTCAGGCTTGTTTTGGGGGCTCTTCCCCCATTTCCAACTTTCCCCCAGAACCTGAACATGACGGTGGCCCAGGACTGGTGCCTGGCCCTGCAGAGGATGATGAAGGTGAAGGAGGAGGAGATCCACTCTGCCAACAAGTGCCGCCTCCGGCTCCTGCTCCCCGGGAAGCCGGACAAGTGAGTGTGGGCTCATGGGGGGCTCCTCCCGGCCCGGGGGGGGCTGAGGACCCAGCCAGGGGTGCTGAGGACCCAGCCAGGGGTGCTGAGGACCCAGCCAGGGAGGCTGAGGACCCAGCCAGGGGTGCTGAGGACCCGCCTGGGGAGGCTGAGGACCCGCCTGGGGAGGCTGAGGACCCGCCTGGGGAGGCTGAGGACCCTCCTGGGGAGGCTGAGGACCCAGCCAGGGGTGCTGAGGACCCGCCCGGGGAGGCTGAGGACCCAGCCAGGAGTGCTGAGGACCCACTCAGGGGTGCTGAGGACCCACCCAGGGGTGCTTTGCCTGCGCAGGTCCGGCCGCCCCATCAGCGTCATGGTCGTGTTCATCACCCCCAGCCCCCTGAGCAAGATCTCGTGGGTGAACCGCCTGCACCTGGCCAAGATAGGCCTGAGTGAGTAACCACCAGCATTCCTTGGAAAAGCCAGGCTTGGGAGCGGAGAGGGGTTGGCATCGCTCCAAACATCCCAACCCGAACAGGGCAGGGAGGAGGCAAACACTGGGAGTGAGGGGATGGAGAACATCTTGGAGATGTGGGCATGCTGGAAACGGTGGGAACTGGGAGCTCTGGCTCCAAATGCTTTGGGATTTGCTGCTCTCGGGTGGGATCTCCAGGCTGGAGTCACAAAGTGACGGGTTTATGTTGGCTCACGTGGTAACGGGGTCAGGGCTGACCCATTTTCCATGGAACGGGATGAATGAGGAAGGGAGGAGCCTCCTGCCACTTCCCAATCCCTATTCCTCTATAACTCTCTCAGCCACTGCAGCAGCAAAAATAGGTTTAATAGAAGAAAATAAAAATAATTTAAAATTCTGTTTGAGCGCTCGGATCCCCCTGGGCTGGAATAATTTATGAGTCTCTTGTTTTTTAACAGTTCGTGTTTTGTTTTCCCTTTTTTTTTTTTTATCCTGAGGGATAATCCTGTATCCACGAGTTAGAAATGAAAACACATTAAAGCCTGATGTGAAGAAGCACATCAGGGGGTGGTTTTTTGCCCTTCTATATCTGTTTTTTGGGACTCTTTTGCTGCTGCTGGAGGCGGTTCCTTGGCCCTGTGCTGCAATAATTTGGAGCATGGGGTGAGGTGTATCCCAAATCCGTGGAAAATGGTGCTTTGGGGGTGGAGGTGAGAGCCCTGCACCTCCAGTTATAAATTTTGGGGTCTCCTTGGGGTCTTGGTGACCCTTGACCTCCTTGTGTCTCTGCAGGGGAGGAGAACCAGCCGGGCTGGCTCTGTCCTGACGAAGACAAGAAGAGCAAAGCCCCTTTCTGGTGCCCCATCCTCTCGTGCCACATGCCAGCCTTCTCCTCCAAAGCCCTGGATCTGCAGGTGAGAGCCAAGAGCAATCTCTTCTCCATCCCCCCTTGCCTTCCCGTCCCTCATTTTGGGGAGGAAGGGCCAGGATCCCACAGTGGGGGGGCTGGACGGGGTGTCCCAAGTCGGTCGCGAGGGCAGAAAATGGTGCAGCCCACCCTGGAAAGTTGGAAATAGCAGCAGGGCTGTGGCTGGATCCCAAATTTCAGGGTGTCCACTGCTATCCTGCCTGTGTTGGGGTAATTTGGGTTCTCCGTTGCCCTCTATCCTTTTGGGGAAGAAAACCAGACATCCCACAGTGGACGGGGCGTCCCAAGTTGGTCGTGAGGGCACAAACTGGTGCAAGTCACCCTGGAATGCTGGAAATCCCAGCTGGGCTGTGGCTGGATCCCCGATTTTGGGGTGTCCACTGCTGTCCCGCCTGTGTTTTGGATAATTTTGGGGGTGCTGCCCTGCTCTCTCCCCAGCTTGGAGCTGCAGTTCACAACCCCGTGCAGTCCTCCCTGCTGGGCTTCTCCGCCGTCAGCACGTCGCTGCCGCAGGGCTACCTGTGGGTGAGCAACCCCCCAAAACGGGGCCAAACCGCCCGGCTTTGGGTCATTTCGTCCCCAGTCCCCCTCCCCCGTGGGGTGGTGGTGGCTGGTAACCCCGCTGTGTGGTCCCCACAGGTGGGGGGTGGCCAGGAGGGCGCGGGGGGGCAGGTGGAGATCTTCTCCCTGAACCGCGCCGTGCCGCGCACCGTGAAGTCCTTCCCGGTGGCCTCGCCGGTGCTGTGCATGGAATACATCCCGGAGCCGGAGGAGGGCGATGCCCCAGGCTGCCAGGAACCCCGAGCCAGCGAGCAGCTCCCCTCAGCCCCTCACCCCACCGTGTGCCTGGGGCTGCAGGACGGCAGGTGAGCCCCCAACTCCTGCCTCCACCCCGACCGCCCACCCCCGGGGGGCAGCGGGGCCTCCTGCATCTCCCACCCCCTTCCCTCTGCAGCATCCTGGTCTATGGAAGTGTGGACACGGGAACACCATGCCTGCTGACCTGCAAAAGCCCGGGAATGCAGCCCATCCTGTGCCTGAGGCACAGCCCCGAGTTCCTCTTTGCGGGCTTGCAGGACGGGACCGTGGCCGCCTATCCCCGGAGCAACGGTGAGGACACGCTTTTTGAGGGGAAACCTCCTAAAAAAAACCCAGGGAACGAGAAGTTCTTGGTGGAATTAGGAGGTTCTCATGCCAACACGATGTGCTGGCTGCTAAAATAGTGAGAAATCTCCATCTTCCTTTTTTTTTTTTCCCCAAAAAGTTTTGTCCTTCCCCTCGCAACCCTGGGCAGAAAAAGTGCTGCTTTTCACTGACTGCAAGAGGGATTCGTTCTGGGGGGGAACATGTGGGAAATTATCCTGCTGAGGGCTTGATAGGGCAGCAAAGGCTTTGCTTGGGGGCTGCAGGAAGGGTCTGATGATGGGATGTGCAAGGATTTGGAGCTTTTGCCTTCCAAAAATCACCTTTTTGGTGCTGTAAATGGAGCTGGTTCCCTCCAACTCCCACCCACGCAGAGACTCTTCCCTTTAGCAGCCTGAGTTCGGGTTTATTTGCCCTGGTTCTGGCTCAGGCTGAGCTTTCATCCCTCCCCAGGGACTGCTTGCCTGGGTAAATACCTTTTTTTCGTCACTAGAGGGTAGGAAAGAGCCTCAAATAATGTGGAACTTGGCCTATTGTTGGACAAACCCCCTTGTTTTCTCCAAGAACCTGCAGGGAGCAGCACCCAAGTCAACCCTGAGCCACTAAACCCCCTTAAATTGCATTTCTGGGTGCTGCACGTCCCCTTTCCCAAATTACAGCAACCCTGGGAGCCAATTAAAGTCACTTTTAATTGGATTTTGATTGTGTAAATGCACAGTGATGGCAGCAAGCTGCTGGCAGGGCTGCAGGGTGGAGTTTTTAATCTTATCCCTATTTTTTTGGAAGGCAAAAGCTTCCCTGAAATAGCTGAAATGAGGATTTGCTGAAAGAGGAATCAGTTGCAAACCCCTGCTGATGGGAGAAGAGGTTGGAGGATCCAAAGGGCTCTTTTATCCATCAGATCTTAGGGTTTGAGTTTTAAAAAAAAGGCATTGGAAATAAAAAAAAAAAGGAGAGTGATTATGTATTGAAGCTGCTGGTGGTGGATTCATCCAAATCCAGATTGGATGCTGTTCACAGGGACACTCCAGAATGGCCCTGGAGTGTCACTTGAAGAGCAAATAAATGGGAAAAGGGGGGATTTTTGGCTTTTCCAACAAGGAACATGCCTGAGTGCTGCAGGTGGGCAGTTATTCCCTGCTCCAGAGCTGTTTGCACGGGAGCAACGGGATTTTGGAGGGGTTGGAATGGGGGGAATAACCCCCCCTTTATCCTTTTGGTTGTGGAATTGGGGTCCTTGGAGAGGTGAGGGGTCCCCAGTGACCCCAGCACGCGTTTTGGGGGGTTCAGCTCCCCGCAGAGGTGACTTTGCTGGGTGCTGCCCACTGATCCCCCCCTGTGCTCCAGGGGGGCTGTGGGATCCGGCAGCGCAGCCCACCCGCCTGGCCGTGGGCAGCGGCCCCGTCCGAGCCCTGCTGACCCTGGAGGAGAGCCTGTGGGCCAGCTGTGCCAACCAGGTCACTGTGCTGGATGCCACCACCCTCCGGGCCCAGGTAGGAGCATCCTCAGGCTGCTGGATCCGCATCCCTTGGGAACACGGGGGAGGCTCCGGGGTGGGGTTGGAGCCATGGATGATCCCCCAAGCGGGCCCCTCCCCGCCTGGCAGTGCCCAAACCAGCCTTTTCTTGCTGCTCCCCCTCGCCTTTGGCTCCCTCCCCTCCCGTGTGGGATCACAGGAGGAAGATGCTGAGCCCCCTCCTGCAGCTGCATCGACAGGGAATGCTGGAGAGTCGCTTTTTGCTTTCAAAAACCCCCTTTTCTCCCACCTTTAATTTTCCCATTTAGTGCCCCAAACTCGGTTTGCATGTATTAGCTGTGGTAAATCCAGCCCGAGGGTGGTGCTGGAGATGAATTATGCATTGGGGACTGCATTCCTTTCCAGGCTCCCTTTTTATTTCCTTTTTATTTATGACAGGAGGGAATTTTTTTTTTTTTTTGCAGAAGAAGGGGAAAAAAATAAGAGTGGGGGTTGCTATGGGATGGTGTGAATAGTCTTGTGGAATAGGGTCTTGGTCTGGGAATAAACCAGCAGGGAATGGATCCCATGGAGGGTGGGGAATAAGGGGGAGATCACCTAAAAATCTCTATTCAGCCCTATTTTGGGAAAGGTTTTTTGGGAGGTGCTTTATGCCCCTTCTGTGGGAAGGGGATCAACCCCAGCTCCTCTTTTTTTCACTATAAAGTAAATTTTAAAGGCCAGGCTGCAGCAGGGATGGTTTTTGATGCAGTTTGTGTCTCGTGTCTGACAGGGAAATGCTCCAGTGGGGAGTTTGGGAAGCAGATGGACCAATCCATGGTCCCAAGGATCCTGGGGCAGGGGGGCTGAGCCTCTCCTGGCTGATTTTTGGGGTTGGAGGAAGCAGGAGGGTCTCACCCCATGCTGAGATGGATTTTGCAGATGCATTTGGTCTGGGAAACGAATCTTTCAAAAGCCCTGGAGGGGTGGGAAAGGCCGAGTTATCATCCCAAAAAGCCCCCGAGGGGTTTGCAGATGAGCTGCTTCCTGGGTGCTGTCCCAAAGCTGGAGCTGGTGGGGAGGGATGGGAGCTCGGGGTCACTCCAGGCCCTCCCTGTGCAGCTCTGCAGCCCCAGAGCAGCTCCTGGGGAGAGCCCGAGCTGGCAGCAATTTTGGGGAGCCCCCCTTTGATTTCCTCCTTGGGCCTCTCCCCCAGCAAACCTTCGAGGCTCACCCCGAGGCCGAGGCCAGCGTGACCCACATGGTGAAGGCGGGCAGTGGGGTCTGGATGGCCTTTTCCTGGGGCTCCTCCATCCGCCTCTTCCACACCGAGACCCTGGAGCACCTGCAGGAGATCAACATCGCCACCAGGACCACCTTTGTGCTCCCAGGTGAGCCCCCAGAGCCCCCCTGGCTCTGCTCTGCACCCAGTGCTGGGGTCACTGCCCTGGGGACTCTGCTTGGCTCTGTCCTTCCCATCCCTGCTCTCCACAGGGACTGGGGAGGGACTGGGTGATGGGTGAGGCTTTGGAGCTCTGGGCTCTGCTCACAGACTGGAGAGGTGGAGCTGGTGGTGTCTTTGCACCTGTGTGTGCATCCATGAATCCCATCTTTGCATCCCCATGTGTGCACCTCATCCCTGTTCCCCATCCCTGTGCCCATCCCTTTTCCCATCCCTGTTCCCCAAACTGTTCTCATCCCTGTCCCCCCCTCCCTGTCCCCCCCTCCCTGTCCCCCCCTCCCTGTCCCCCCCCTCCCTGTCCCCCCCT
>JAWWLV010000061.1:1402729-1417301 GCA_035041135.1 Platyrinchus mystaceus | reverse complement strand
CACAGCCCCAAGGCTGCCAGAGCTCCAGGAGGGTTTGGATGATCCTCAGGCACAGGGTGGGACTCTGGGAATGGTCTCGTGCAGGGCTGAGGGTTGGACTGATGATCCTTGTGGGTCCCTTCCAACTCAGCACGTTCTGGGATTCTGTAACTCAAATCTATTGTATTTACACACCCAAAGTGGCCCAAACTGTCCCTTTCTGTGTCTGAGGGCACTTATCATGCCAAGGTTGTGCTGATGTGGATGAAAACCCCACTGAGCCAAAGCATTTGAACGTGTTTTAGCCCAGCATGACCCATTTTGAGCTCTCTCTTTGTTTCTCTGCTGCCTTCGGTGTCGCTGCCCCGTTCCCTGGCTGAGCTCTCAGTGCTGGTACGAGCCAATCTCGGCCCTGAAGGACATAAAAATTACTGTGGTGCTTATAATGAGGAGAAAACTCATCTAAAAATTGATTTTTTCCTTAAGATCTGTGGACACAACCCTTTGGGAGGCCTTGCTGTGACTGCTGGGTGTTGAGGATGTTCTCTGGGCACACAAGTGACGTTGGGTTCCTCGGCACGACACCCAGTTAGGCATCAGTTCTTCTCCCTTTCGAATGGGATATTTGTTCTGGGAGAAATGTAGGATTCAAGGGCAAAAGGAAAGTGTGGACTGTGTTCCAAAGTCCCAGCTCAAGTGGGTTTTGGCAGCAGTGGGTTTTGTCAGCAGTGGGTTTTGGGTGCTGGGTGTGGTTTTCTGTGTTGTACATTTTGGAAGTCACAGAGTCATGGGATGTTTTGGAAGGGATGTCAAAGACCATCCCATTCCACCTCCTGCCGTGGGCAGGGACTCCTTCCATGAGACCAGGCTGAGAACCACAGCTGAGCTGGCCTTGGACTCTTCCAGGGACGGGGCAGCCACAGCTTCCCTGGGAAGAAAACCCCAACTTTGGACGGTGATAAAATTTTGACCAGTAACAGTTTTGACACATTTGGATGGTGAAATGTGACCTGACCCCCCCAGGGGCCTGGCTGTCCCCAGCAGCCCTAATGGAGTGGTTTGCTCAGTTAATCTTCATTTAAAAGGGGTGAAAGGCCGGACCAGCCCCGCTCAATCGATGGATTGATCCAGGTTATTGATTTACATTACAAAGAGCTAACGAGACATGAGGTACATCCATAGGATCTGGCAGGTTCAAGGCCTCTGTTGCATCCAATTAGGTGGAGAAGAAATGGCCAAAGCATGTTCTCCACACCCTCCCTGTACATCCCCCACGTCCTCTCCCTGGCTCTGCCGTCCCTGAAGATTTAGGGGCTGGTTCGGTCCAGCAGCTCCCCCAGAACGGATGATTAGAGATCCAGCTGCAAATTGTTTCCTCCCACTTATGCAAATGAATGAGGTAAGAGGCATCTAATTAAATGTTTGTACTTTATTACGCCGCGGTGTGAAGGAAGATGAATTTTAATTACGGGCTCTTAATTGTTTGGTCGGCCTGTTAATATCCTATTTACACAGTATTAATACAATTTGCTCTCTGCCAGCAGGGCTCTTCCTCATGGGGGGGGATGACGAATTTCATGGGTTTACTTTATGAAATAAACCCATTTTGCAAAAGCCAACGCAATTTTTGGGAGGGCAGTGGTGAGTTTGGTGATGTTCAGTCCTACTGATGCTCAGCTTTAGGGTTTTTTTGGAAGAAAAGCTCAATATTCAAGGAAAACTCAAGCAGTTCGTGGATTTAGAAACTCAAAAAGGATCCTCCAACCTGTTTTTTCCCTTTCCAAAAAGGCCATCTCCTTTGGAAGTGCGATGCCGAGTCCATGTGTCACATCCCATTCCACTTCTGTTGTCAAACCTGTGTTAAAACACTTATTCCTCTGTTTAAATAAAAAATAAACCCCGCAGTACAGCAGCTTTCGAGGAGAAGCTCAAGATTCAGCAAAATTTGGCCACTCCGGACAGGGCCAGACGCGAATCCTTCCCCAGCTCTTGTCTCTCGGAGCCCTCCTGGGTTAACAAGGAGAGGCAGCAACGTATTATAATTGTAAATGGTCCTGGAATATCATAAATAAAGCATCAGCCGAGCTGGGGAGGGAGAGGGAAGGTATTTGCTGCGCTCCCAGGAACGGGAGCAACTGCTGGTGTTTAATCTTTAATGAACAAGATGTTGCAAAGTGCTGCGAGTCAAAGCGTGTTTGGTTAATGCTGCTCAGCCCCGGCGCGGGGGGGGTGGTGACATCCCTGTCCCCGGGGCTGCGGCACATCCCTGAACTTTCCGTGCCACTGATCACCCCTCGTGCCAGCCATCACCTTCCTCTGCTTGGGCCCGCGGAGCAGGATCGCTCCCCGCTTTTTGCGGGTGTTTCCCGCCCTTTATATCCCATCCTGCTCTTTTGCAAGCGGCGAAACGTCTCCTTCTCTCCTCAAGTCCTGGGAAAGGATGGAAATCAGCCCTGTGCTGATTAAGGGATCCTGGTCCCTGCTTTCCCATTCCCTCCTTGTATTCGCATCCCGTGCTGGCCCCGGAGTTGGCGTGAATTATGTATAAGGCCCGCTAATCACCGGCTGATTAAAATGATGAGGTGTTAATATTCCCTCCCCCGTCGCCTCCGCCGGGGGGACGTGGCGGCACCTGAAGGATGGCGGGGACAGGGAGGGGTGGATGGGGCAGCTCCATCCCCTCGTGTCTCCTCCGGCTCCATCCCGAGGCACCGCTCCGCTCGGATCCATGGAAATGCTCCCAAGGCCATCCCGGAATACAGAGATGGGGACGAGGTGACCCTTGGGGTCGCGTCCCAGAGCGGTAGAGTCCGTCAGCAGCTGTGGCTGCCCCGTCCCTGGGAGTGTCCAAGGCCAGGTTGGACGGGGCTTGGAGCAACCTGGGCTGGTGGAAGGTGTCCCTGTCCATGGCAGGGGTGGCACTGGATGGGCTTTGAGGTCTCTTCCAACCCAAACCATCCCATGATTCTACGATCAGTTTGAAGCACTGGGAGATGAGAAATAGCATTTGGGGAAGGACGGGGTGGTGACAAATAGGTTTTTGGGAAGTGCTGGGAGGGCAGAAATCAGGGAATGGAAGCACCGATCGATAATGACATATAAATCTTCAATTTTGATGACTGTTTAAAGATTTCAAGTGCGTGGGAAGATGGGGAGGGGTTGTTCTGTGGTGCTGGGACACACTGAAAGGCTCCATCATCCTGATGGTAATCAGGGGGTGCTGCATGGGCTGTGCCTGGGGGGCTCCCAGACACTCCCCCCACTCCTGCTCAGCAGGACAGGGGGGACCTCAGCTCGCCGGGGGTTCAGCCACGTGTGCTTCATCCCTGGAGACTTCCATGGGTGTCTGGCTGCTGCTGTGCGCTCGAGTCTCTGATAGGAGGCTGACACTGGGCAGAAATGGGGCTTTATTCCAGCACTTCACTGGAAGCATCCGGCCTCATCCTCCCCTTCCCCGGCCTGAGTGAAACCTGCCTCTTCCCTCGGAGCTATTTTGTAATTGAAAGCACTGAGCATGTTACAATGTGCTCCTTTTATTAATGTGTCACTCCTGATTTAAAAGGACATTTCATTTATCTCTCCTTTCCCCCTCTCCCCCCCCTCCCTTTTTTTTTATCCCCCTTAAACTGGATGTCGCAAGAATTCCCACTGCTCCCGAGCAAAAATACTCTTTTCTCCCCAGGGATGCGATCTAATCAGAGGGATGAATTTCCATAGGTCTGAATCTAATCAGAGGGTGGCCCAGCACAGCTTTCACTATAAAATATGTCTTATTTAAAAGAGCAAAGGGGAAGGAGAGGAGCCTCGGGGTTCAGAGCTGCCTTTGGGATGCTGATAACGCAAAGGATGACGGAGAATTTGGGACGGGCTCCTCCTTTGGAGCAAATCTGGTGCTCAGCCCTTTTTAAATGGTTCTTAAAATTCAGCAAGACCTGTCACTGCTGGTTTCTTCTCCCCAGTAAATCCAAAGGAAGGGCCCAAAGTGTGGATTTTGAGGAGCGGTGACACTTGGCAGTTGTCTGCTGTCGGAAAGCAAAGGGAAGGGGAGGATGAGGGATGAGATTCGCGCATCAGCCACAGCAAAACAGCAGGTTCTGGATGGCTCCATCTGGATTCCTGCTTTATTTTTCAGTGCCTGACTTTGTTTTCCCTGCTTTTCGCCCTCCCCTCCACACATCCTTAGCATTTTGGGGGCTGGTTCCTGTGGGGATCGCGCATCTGTTTCTCTCTGCTCTCCCTCCCGCTCTTGTCTCCTTTATTTCTGTATCTTCTGAGGTGATTTTGCTCTAAATTTGGGCAGTGATGACCTTTGAGCATTTGGGTTTTCACCTTCCCTCCCCTTCCAGGCACAGCTGGGGCTCCACCATCAGCCCTCCATGGGATTCCCCTCCCCTGGCACCGGTGCAATAAATCACGGAGCTCCAGAGCTTTGTCTTTTCCGCTCAGGATCTCCTCAGGAGAAGTGCAGGAGCATCCTGTGGTTACATCCTCATACTTTTAAGGACCACATGTCCAAATTTAAGACCAGCCAGGCCTGAATTACCAGGTGTAGAGGTGGAAGCTGCTGCCATTGGCATCTCAAAGTGGTTTTGCAGCACGTGGAGGGAGCAGGGCCGGCGGGAAGCCCATTTTGGGGTTTTTTAGCCATTGAGAAGCTGCAGGTTGGAGATGTGTTTGCAGAGGGATTTCCTTGGATAAATGCTTGGGCTGATGCATGTGGAGGCAAGTGGCTGGGGCCACCCCAAGCTTGATTAGTTTTGACTGAAAAAAGCCACCACCCATCAGGAGACGTTCTAAGCACCCAAACACTTGGCTGGACTGGGATGTGGGGATGCTTTGCCTTCCCATCGCAGTGCAC
This sequence comes from Platyrinchus mystaceus, assembly GCA_035041135.1. Taxonomy (NCBI): domain Eukaryota; kingdom Metazoa; phylum Chordata; class Aves; order Passeriformes; family Tyrannidae; genus Platyrinchus; species Platyrinchus mystaceus. Next base: position 1,412,464 of record JAWWLV010000061.1, on the reverse strand, counting down.
AGGGGAAGAGGGCTGGGAAACCATCTGGAGATGCTGCACTTACGAGCCAGGAAGGAACTCCTGTGTCTCAATATCTCGTGGGCACGAGGGAAAACTCAATCTTAGCTCTGGCTTTGTCACCGTCAGTTCTGCCGCCGGCTTTGTTTAATCGCGCCGCTGATCCGCGCCGGGGGCAGGGGGGGATGTAATCCCGCCTCGAGGCTCCCGCGCTGCTTCATGGAGAGGCTGAGCTTTTCCACACGCAGGGAGGCTCCGTCCCCGGCACGAATCCACCCCCCATTTCCTTCGGGCAGACGCCACTGAGCTGCCAAACGTTTGCTCGTCCCCCTCCCTTCCCTTCGTGCCTGTTGCTCATCTCGCCCGTGGAAATGTCAAAAGCGAAGCGAGGGGAATCGGGGCAGTCGCTGCAAGACCTCGGCTGACCTTCCTCGCTTCCCTCCTCCTCCTCCTCCTCCTCCTGCTGCCTCCCCCATCACTGCCTCTTTATATCTGCAAAGCCCCGAATTCAAGGGGACCTCGTGCTGCGTTGGCAATCGCAAGGAATTAATCCCTGCTTTAGCAAGCTAAAATAAACCCTGTCCAGGCGAAGGGAGAGGCTGGAAAGATGCTGGCCCTGGATGAACAGGGATACTGGCGAGGATTTGGGTCACTCTCAGCAAGGAGGTTGGGATTCCAGGCTGAAACATTAAACTCCATCTTTCTATGCATCGTTTCAGGGCTGCAAACAGCCCTTGATTTAACCCTCCTGGCTGCACCCTCTGTGCAACACTCCAAACCCCCTCTAAAAACATAAAAAAATCCACTTTCTATCTAAATTTCCTCTCTTCCAGTTGACTGCAGCAGCAGAGCTGCTGTTGCAGCCCCCCAAAAAGCAGCACAAAAAGGGTTTCTTCAGCTGGAGAGCCCCGTGCTCAGTATGCCAGGCCACGCTGCCGGGCTGGTGCAGCAGGCACGTGGGAGTGGAGCGTGTTCTCCCGCAGGTCGTGGCTGGGATTTATAGCAAAAACAACGACAAGTTGTTTTACAAGTGATGCTGAGCCTCGAAACACTGGCTGGGGGACACAGAAAATCACCTTCACCTCTTTCAGGGCGCCTCCTTCAAAGGAGTCTCTGGGTTTGCAGCCCTGTTTCTAAACCTGCTTCTGTTTTCCAGACTTCTCCTATAAGGCTTTTCCACCCGGTGCAAGCAGTGATTAAAAACCCCTGGATTTTGGCAGGGGGTGAAGGGTTCTTTTGGGGTGTCCTGGTTGCAGATGGTGTTAAACGGGTGCCATCAGGGCGAGGATGCTAAAGAAAGGCTCGGCTCTGCCGGGCTGTCAATCTGTCATCTTCCAACAGCCGGAGGAAATAGAGGAAAATAAAATAGGAATGCAATTGCCTGCCCTCCTGACCCTGGCTGCTCTGTGCTCCTGCAATAGTTTTGCAGCAAATCGAGGGGAAAGAGGGAGAAAAGTGCCAGACGGAGCCGCTCGTGCTCTCATTTTCCAAGGACGGATCCGGCATCCAGCCGGGGGGACGTGGGGAAGGAGCAGGCTCCCGGCCAAGGCTGGGCTGCAAAAACGCAGGTTGGGCTTAGTGCATGCTCTGATTAATCTGCTGGATCCATTCCCACAAGGAATGAGTAATTTAGAGATTTTAAAGCAAGCACAGGGCAGGGGAACCTGGTCTGGAATGGGGGCAGAACCAACGTGGGGCAGAGGATCGTGAAGACCGAGTCAAAGCCAATAAAGTCACAGGAAGGATGGGCTGCAGTTGGCAGGGTGGGAGGCTGTTTGGTGGGGGTTACCTAAATTCAGGAAGAGTTTTCTTCAATTTGTGGACTTCTTTGCTGCGTTGGGAGCAGCCAAAATTCACCACTGTGAGGGGACAAGTACCACACGGGTGGGCTCGTTCCAGCATCATCTGTCTGTGGGACGCAGCGATTGCTCCCCACGGATATTAACCAATCAAACCATCCAAGGACAGCATTTTAACCCCTGCTCCAAACTTCCCCACAGCTCAGCTCTCTTTTTTCTCCCTTTTTTCTCCCTTTCCAGCCTACCTGACCGTCAGCATCGAGCCGTTGCCGCCCGTGGTGGTGGGAGATGCCGTGACCCTGAAATGCAACTTCAAGACGGATGGGAAGATGCGGGAGATCGTCTGGTACCGGGTAAGTGGCACCGGGGCCTCTTCCCTGCCCTTGGGGATGGGAACACAGGGACACCAGGCTGCTCTGCTCCTGTGGAACAGAAGGGCAAGGCTGGATGGTGGAGGCAAAGGCAGACGGAACTCTGGCTGATGGGAATCGATTCCGGGAAGGAGCCAGGCGGGTCAGTCTTTGAAAACCTGGGTGGGGAGAGATATCAGATGGCTTTGTGACCATCCTGAGAGCTCCAGGAGGCATTTTCCAGGTGTTTTGTTATGTTTTCCAGGTGGATTGGGGGTTGGCAGGCTCGGTTTGGTGCTGAGGGCTGTCCTGAGGGTTGGTGCTGGTCGGGATTTGGAGTCGAGGTCAGCACCGCTCTGCAAAGAGGATTTTTGTGTTGGGTGTGAAATGATTCAAAAGGAGGGGGGAAATTTGGCAGAATTGGGGGTGTCGGAGGCTTGGGGAGCCCTGCTGGGCTCTTCATGGTGGGTCCTCATAAAACCTTTCCCTGTCCCCAGAATATTTGCAAATGTGGGATGTTGATCTGCAGGGAAACAAGACTTAGAGCGTGTGTTTATTTGGGGAGGAGGGATTTGGGGTTGTGGCTTTCCCCCCTTCCAGCTTCACTCCCACCTGCACCGAGCCTTGATGCAACCTCAGATATAACAATCCAGAGCAATATTTTTGGCTTTCTCCAGGAAATTTCAGCATAAGCTGCCAAACACAAATAAAACCCCTGCAGTGGTTTGATCCAAGCAAACCTGAAGCTTTCCAGAATGGAAACAGAGCTCTTTGCTCATGGAGGAGGCAAAGAAAGGGCAAACGATGCCAGTGGCATTGGATGGAGTAACTGCCTCTCACCTGGGAGCATTTCTTCTTGGATTTACCCTCGTGTTTCTGCTCCCTGAACAAGGAGCATCTCTGTCTTAAAGCTCTTCTTCACATCCAGGCAGGTTTATAAATAGGAAAAGGTGCTCTCTGGACTGAAATATATTCACTTGCTGGAGTGTGATGTGTGCACAGGAACATTCCATCAAATCCTGCATGTATTTTGCTATAAATAAATGTGTGTAGACATCTATAACATGTAGGTGTACACCTAAATGAGGTATAGGGGATCCAAGCAGAGGAATTTAATAATAAAAAACAAACCCTGCCCCAGCCCCCAAAATTACAGGTTGTAATTGGCTTTGTCTCCCCATTACTTTGGGCAGGAGGTTTTTTCTGCTGGCTCTGTCTTCTCCACCAGGTTTTTCCTTCCCTTTTCCACTCAGTAATATTGGATTAACCCACTTTCTCGGGAGCTGGGGCTGGATTTGCATAATCCCCCCCCGTGAGGAGGGATGTGGAGCCCTCAGCGAGAGGATGATGCACCGGGGTGGCCAAGCAAATGATGCTCTGAGGAACCACAGAGAGAGTGGAAAGGGAAAAAATAACTCAGCTCTTATTTTTATCACCACAAATCCCCCTTTCTTCCAGCTTTTTTACCCCCCCTCCCCCCATTCCCTTTTTGTCCTTTCCCAGGGAGCTGCCTGCACTTGGAAAATTGGTTTTTTCATGGAGCATCTCAGGATCTGCCAAATTCCTTCCTGATTTTAAGCTTTTTTTTCCCCCCACATTTTGTCTCATTCCTGGACTGCTGCAGTTGCCCAGACCCCCCATCTGTGCTCCCTCAGGCAGGAGGGGACGGATGGGTTCGGGTGAGTGGGGCTGGAGCTGCCGGGGCTGCACAGTTGGATTTACACCCCTTGCAAATCATCAGAGCAATGGGAGGGGCGTGTGGGGCCTCCTGGGGCTCCTCTCCCTCGGTTTGTTGGGCAGGGAGCAGAGGGAGCTCCTTGAGTTTTAAGGACACGGAGCTGCTCCAGGGGAGACGGTGCCTGTCGGGAGGGGGAGGGGAAGTGGGGGAGCAAAGTCAATGGAAGCGGTTTGGGGGGATGGGGGGGGCAGAACCCATAACCATGGGATGGGGATCCATAACCACAGAATGGATCCATAACCACAGAATGGATCCATAACCATGGGATGGGGATCCATAACCATGGGATGGGGATCCATAACCACAGAATGGATCCATAACCACAGAATGGATCCATAACCCATGGAACGGATCCATAACCCATGGAACGGATCCATAACCCATGGAGTGCATCCATAACCCACGGGATGGATCTATAACCCATGGGATGCATCCATAGCTCATGGAGTGCATCCATAACCCACGGGATGGATCCATAACCCATGGAGTGCATCCATAACCCATGGAGTGCATCCATAACCCATGGGATGGATCCATAACCATGGGATGGGGATCCATAACCACAGAATGGATCCATAACCCATGGAAGGGATCCATAACCCATGGAACGGATCCATAACCCATGGAAGGGATCCATAACCCATGGAGTGCATCCATAACCCATGGAACGGATCCATAACCCACGGGATGGATCTATAACCCATGGGATGCATCCATAGCTCATGGAGTGCATCCATAACCCATGGGATGGATCTATAACCCATGGGATGCATCCATAGCTCATGGAGTGCATCCATAACCCATGGGATGCATCCATAACCCATGGAGTGCATCCATAACCCATGGAGTGCATCCATAACCCATGGAGTGCATCCATAACCCATGGAGTGCATCCATAACCCACGGGATGGATCTATAACCCATGGAGTGCATCCATAGCTCATGGAGTGCATCCATAACCCATGGAGTGCATCCATAACCCATGGAGTGCATCCATTACCCCCTGGGTGGGTGCACAACCCACCAGGGTGGGCACACAAAGGCCTGGGAGGGGCAGTTTACCACGGGTAAAACCCCACCAAGAAGCACCAAAGTGCAAACCAACACCTCCAGCCCCCCTTCCCAACAGTTCCCTGGGAAGCCCATGGCTGAGGGCTGGCAGCAGGGCTGGCAGCCAGGGACAACCTTTTGCTGAGGTCAGAAAACCCCTCAGCGTGAGCCACAAACCCACAGCAGAGTCAAGGAGACCTGGGCTGAGCAAAAGGGCTTTTCGCAGCCTAAACAGGAACCCGCACCATCTGCAGAGGTGTTAATTAACATCCAACACCCCCAGCACCGCCAAATCACCTTCAGAAGGTGTGATGTGCCCGAGAACATGTGCAAACACGGGGCTGCATCTCTTGCACATCAGGCGAGTGCCCAAACACCCTCTGCAGGAGACGAGGGCGGTGCCAGCCGTGCAAACGAGCTCGTAATGAGGCCGCGCAGACCCAGAGCTGTCAAGCTGCTGGTTGGCGTCTCGGGGGTCGCACTCAAGACCTGATTAGTATGGTCACTGCCACGCCGTGCGGGGCTGGGGAGGGAGAGGAGGACTTTTAGCAGCAATGCAGAGCTCTGAAAAAAAAATAAATACATAAGCAGGAGAGGGAGGGAAAATCCTCCGAGCCTCCGCCGTGGCTCTGTGCAGACATCTGGCAGCGGGCAGGGAGCGGAGCCGGCGGCAGCCGGGCTGTGCACACAGCCGGGGGCTCGGGGGGAGCCTGGGAATTGCCGGGAATGCAGCGCAGGTTTCTGGTGTCAGACAAGGGCCAGGCGCGATCCTCCGGCGGGCCGCGGGGCTCCCACGCCCGCCCTCGGCCCGCGGGGGTGCGACAGGGAGAGCGGGCACGGAGGGGACCCCGCGGGGCCGGGGGCACACACTCTGCCTGCCTTAATTAGAGCTCGGTGCTCAGTCTAATTAGCAAGAAGAAAAATAACTGGGAGCGGGAGCTGGCGGTGCCGTGTGCGGTACCCGGGCACGGGCACTGCTCGCTGGAGCACCCGCGCTGCACTTGCTCCTGGTAGTGCCGGCGGTGTCCGGGTATTCCCGGTGTGCCTGTGCTGTGTGGGCGTTGCTCATTGTAGTATCCGCGGTGTACAGGCTGCTCTCCACAGCAGCCCTGGTGTGTGGGCACCGCTCCTGGGATTAGCCACGGTGTGTGGGCATTTCCACAGCGCTCAGGGGTGTGTGCCGTGCTCTCTGTACCATCACAGGCATTGCTCCTTGTAGTACCCAGAGTGTAAGGTCGCTGCTCTCTGTAGCCCGCACTCGATGCACAGGGATTACAAATCCCTTTCCTCTGTCCGGGCTCTCCCGGGCCGGTCCCTGCCTGGCAAAGCCTGGGAGGCTCCAAGTCCTTCCCCGGCCGGTGCTCCCAGCGCATCCCCGAGGTCGGTGGCACCTGATCGATGGTGACAAAGCCCCGTCCCCGCGGGGGCCTCCCCTGCCAGTGCCCATTAGGAGAACGGAGACATTCCAGTCCCGGCCGGCGCCTCCCGCGGGGCTCCGAGCGGGAATTGTTGCTGGTGACAGTGATAAAGTCCCCGCTCGCAGCAGCAGCGGCTCAGGGGAGGGGGAACACGGGGCGGAGGAGCCAAGTGAAGGGCACACGATGTGCAGAGCCTGTTCCAAACCCTTCCTGTGCCGTTCGGTGCTGCTGGAAAAGCCCAGAGCTTCGGCAAATTTGGGAATGCTCGGGAGGAGGCACCAGGATGCTGCTTTTCACTCCTTGCTCCTACAAAACATCTCCCCAAAATTCGCATCCCCCTCCAGATTTTCCAGTGGTTGTGCCTCTGATTTCCACACTTGCTTCCCTTTAGGGGAAAACTCAAGTTTTATGGATGTGGAGAAATTTCCTAAAAGCTGAGCAAAGCTGCTGATGGAGAGATTTTGGGACCTGCAGCTGCGAGAGGTCTGACTCGTGCCATTCATCTCCGCCCGGCTGGGTCGTCTCGGCGCCTCCGAGATGATAATTTAAGTGTCAGGATGGGGAACTCCTTTAATTCCTCATGTTCAGGCAGGGAGAGAAGGTCACGAGCAGCAGCACAGTTTATTGAGCTCTCTATTACCAGGGCATCGTTCCTGCTCCGGGGAGGCAGCGGGAAGCCTGGAATGTGCCTCCCAAAATCGAACAACCCACTTGTCATAATCATTTGATCATCCCTGTGGTTTAGGGATGTTGGAGAACGGGGTGCCAGCATAAGTGATGCCTTTTGGGGGATGGGGAAAGGTCATGGTGTGTATTTTGGGGTCAAACCACCTGGGTTTGGGCAAGTAAATCAAATCATCTGGATTTTTGGGTGGTGAATTTGATGCTGGTGGCTCTGGGCAAGGTGGGAGTCCAGCAAGCTCGGGGTGGGAGGGTGGATTTCAGCCAGCTGAGCTAAACGTGGATTCTCAAGGGAACGGGCAAGGGAGACAGAAAAAAGCTAAAAAAGGGGTTTTCCAGCGGGATGAGTTTCTCCCAGTGGCTGGGACGTGGACCTGGACACTGCAGACCCCAGTGCTTCTCCCCCCCTAAAAAAATCGGGCATTGCAGCCCCCCCTTGCAGCCCCTCCAGGGTATTTTCCCTCTTTCCATAGCAAGTGCTTGTCCATTTGCTTGGAGAAGAGGTGTCAATTCAGCCCCAGGACACTGAGCCTGGACCAGAGCCCGCTGATGTCACTTCACAACCCATTTTGCCCTCCAGAGTCGCTCCCCCCATCCCCTTGATCCTGCATCCGTCACTTCCCGATGCCTGTTGAATCCATTGGGCATCTCGGCCAGCGGCTCCAGGGCTTTAATGGTGCCGATGTATTTTGGGGACAGCAAATGGCCGGGTCACCAGCGAGGTGAGGGCGGCAGGAGGGAGCTGCCTGTGCGACAGCAGGAAGGAGCAGGAGGTTAATGCCTCCCTGTGCCGTGGCAGTCGCCGGGTTTTTGTCAGGAATAAGATTTTTCTTGGGATTTATAAATAATGCAGGAGGCAGCCTCGGGCTGTCTGAGCTCGGCTCCGGTGCTTTAAATGTGCATTTCCTCTCCTCGTGCCCCTTTTCCTCACACTCCTTGATGTGGAGATGTAATCTGGGGCAGTCGCCATCGGATGCTGCCCAATTATCATCCTTTCTTATTCCCAGCGGGAAGCATCGGGCTTGGCCGCTCCCACTCCCCTGTGGGTTTAGCAGCAACTTTATATGGAGCTCCTCTCCAAAAAAATGACCCCAGGGCACAGATAAAAGGCTGAAAGTAGGTCTAATCCCTGGAGAGAGACTCTTTTCCATGTGCCTTTTCCTAGGAGTCTCTTAACTGCCTATAATCCCCCCGGATCGGACACCGCATCTTCCCTTGCTGTGCATCCCCAGGGAACACGAGGGGTCCCCAGGGAGGAAGGGGGGGGATGAGCAGGGGTGTGAACGACTTCCAGCTGCATTTCCCACTCCTGTCCTTGGACGGAGCTTGATGGTTTGTCCACATCTGTCCAGATGTGCCGGGGAACTCCTGCGGCTGATCCACGGGTGTCACATCCACCTCTCCCCATTCCCAGAGCCTCCTTCCTTGCAGCTTTGTTGTATCCCTGAAATAATGCCTAAAAATCCTTGGAGATGATAAACGAAGAGCCTCTCCATCCAGGAGCAGCTCCGAGGTTTCTCCTCAAACCCACCCCGGTGTGTAAATAAAGTCAGGGGAAATCAGATGTGTCCTTGAAAACGAAACATTCCCAAGACCGGAGATTTACAGCTCCGATAATTCTTCCCGCACTTCTTTATCCCACGTCCGTGTATTTTCTTTGCAATAAAAGCCTCAGCCTGGGCGAATAAATTTGAAGAGATGTTTTAATGACAGATTTCTTCTTCTTTCCCCCCATTCTTACCATTAAAAAAGGTGGAAAAGAGGAAATCTGGACTCAAAGTGTTTTGCCCAAGCAGGAGAGATGCGTTGTGTGGGATCAGTGGGGTCTTGTCTCCAGGAGATGCTGAGTTTGGGGGATTGAACCTCAGAATCATCTTCTGCACCTGTTTTGCTTTAAAACATGACTATTTTAACCCTCTGAGGGACTGAGCTGGGGTGTTTTAGCCCCAAAATGCACATCTCTTCCTGCATTGCTTTCCTCTGCCTTTTCCTTCTGAATTTTCTGCTAAAATTCCTCCTCACAAGAAGGGCAGATAAATCCGTAGGCACTTGGGGCCACAGAGAAGGAACGAGTCCTCCCCAGACCTAAAAAGAGCCTTTTTCCACTTAAAAATCACAACTCCAGTGAGCAGCTGGATATAGGAGTTGGTGATGCAATAAGTGGGTGGAAACACGTGGATTTTGCTTTTTATGATAAATAAATAAAAATATTTATTGATATAAATCAATAAAAATATTGAGGGCACCCTCAGGAAGTTCCTGGACAACCCCGGGCCGGGTGGGATGTGGATGTGCCAGAGGGCAGGAGCTCTGCAGAGGGGTCGGGACAGGCTGGATCCAGGGACAAGGGAGAGCGTCAACAGGGCCGAGTGCCGGGTCCTGAACCTGCGTCAGGACAAACCCATGGAACGCTCCAGGCTGGAGAGCTGGGAAAGCCCTGGGGGTGCCGGTGGCAGCGGCCGGACACGATCCGGGTGTGCCCGGGGGGTCGAGAGGCCGATGGTGCCGGGCTGGGCCGGCCCAGGGTGGGCACAGGAACAGGGCACGGCCCGTCCCTGTGCTGGGCACGGCCGGGGCACCTCCAGCCCTGGGAGCACCGCTGGGACCCTCCGGACAAGGAGGACATGGAGGGGCTGGAGCGTGTGCAGGGAAGGGAAGGGAGCTGGGAAGGGGCTGGAGCAGCAGGAGCAGCTGAGGGAGCT
>JAWWLV010000061.1:1373196-1395571 GCA_035041135.1 Platyrinchus mystaceus | reverse complement strand
TGGGATGGGATGGGATGGGATGGGATGGGATGGGATGGGATGGGATGGGATGGGATGGGATGGGATGGGATGGAGGAGCCCCTCTGGACCAGGGTCCTGTTGGGGATGGGGGACACACCCCTTCACCCCAGAGTGGTGTCACCTCAATCCACCTCCACCCAGTCCCAGGAGATCCAAGGACATGCCATGATTCTTGTTGGCCATCACCACGCAACTCAGACCAGTGGGAATTTTGGGGGGGGCTGATTGGCTCCTGCACAGGGACATCCTGTGGGGCTGGTGAGGCCCCAGCTGTGATTGGGTGGTGGGACTGAAGCCAGGGAATCCCCGTTGGCTCCCCACATTCCCAGGACAATAGAAGAGCAGCAGCTCCTCAGGTGACCATGGGAGCTGGTGAACAGGTTAGTGGAGGTGCCTCTCAGTCTCCCACCTTGGCTGGGGCTTCCCCACCTCCTCCTGGCTCCCTGTCAGAAGAGTCTGAGCTCTCCACTGGGGTTTCCCAGCTTCAGGGAGGCCTTCTGGGCAGGCTGCTGCAGCCTTCCTCCCCTCGAGCCAGGTGGAGGAGCCCGGGCTCTGCTCCTGGCCAAGTGGAGCACTTGGCTCGCCGCGGCCTCTCCTGGAGAGCGTCGCCTCGTTGGCTTCCCGATGCCTTTGGCACCTGCTCCAGTGAGCACAGACCTCTCAGCACCGAGGCTGTGTCTCCTCAGCTCATCAACCACCTCAATTAGCGGGAGGTTGTCGGCAGTGAGGAGGTCAAGGGGAGGTTGGCACTCAACAAGGGGGGCAGCGGCTCCCTTGCCAAGACAGGGCCCTGCGTTCTCTGTTCCCACCCACACAGCATTAAATCTCCTTCCCAGCATCCAACTGGCCAAAAAACAACCTCCCTCCTGCATTTTCACACCTTCTGCAGCTCACCAGGCTGAGGTGTCCCCTCGCTGGGGCTCCCTGTGAGGCCAAGACCCTCTGGTTTGCTGCTCTTCCCCAGTGCTCCAATACCTGTATTGGCAAAGCTCACCCCACACTGCCCCCCCAAATCCACAGCCTTCCTCATCCCTAAGGTGCCCCCAGCCTCTGCACCTCCCTGGGTTCCCAGCCAGCACCATCCACACCCATTTTTGGGCACCATTGTGGCAGATCCCCCATTAGCCCCCCTTATATATGCATAGTATATATATATGTATATGTGTATATATATATATATATATTCTCAATAAAAGCTGCATTGAAATCAGGACAAACCACTTGCTTTGGTCCATGAAGCTGCCTTTTGGTACCAACCATGGCATGGTGTGATCACCTGCAGCCCATCAGTGTTGGTCCAGCACCAGAGGGCCAGATCCTGCACAGCCAGTGCAGCCCATGGTCTGTGCATGTCCGTGCAGAGCATCCCGGAACATGGATGCGCTTTCCAAGGACCAGTGTCCACCACCAGCCATGGATGTGCTTTCTAATGGCTGTTTGTCCCTCTGTTGTGCCCAGTGATGTCCAGGCTCAGCCTGTCCCACCCCTGGCACTGCCTGAATGTCCCGAGGGTGACACACACACTTTGGGTGAGGCACAACCTCCCTCCTGCCCGTTTTCCCCTTGGAGCCTGCAACAGGCTCCTTCCACGCAGAGACCAGGCGGCTCCTGGGGCTGTCCCATCCCACCTGTGGCCCAGGAGGGACATCCACACTCCCCACCCCGGTGGCAGCCAGGGGCACACCCATGGTGGTGTCACCCCGTCAGGACTGGCAGCATCGCTGCTTCTCCCCTCAACACACCAGATGAGCACCCCAGGTCTGCCATGGAGAAAGGAATTCCCTCTTTTTCGCACACTGTGCTTGGAATTTTGTGCCAGCAGAGCTTTATGACCGTCTCCTGTGTTAACAACATCTGTGTGTGACTCACTGAGGTCACCTTGTCCTGGGGATGCCTCTCTGAGGTGCCCATCACCGTGGCTTCAAACCAGCCTCACCTCTCTTGCCACCTGTTTCTGAGCAGGGAAGGGCTTGACTGGGAAATACATCCTTCACCATCCGTGTATCCCATCACAGTCATCCATCAGTCCCGCAGTCTTCCCGTTCTTCCACCTGCGGGGTCCTTTCCTACCTGTCCATCAGTCACTTAGACATCACTCAGCCTGTTCATCATTCACGGAGCCACCACTGCCCTGGGCTGATGCCACCCCCTCACCACGGTGATCCATCAAAGCATCGTTAACTGCAGCCAAGGGCACCCGAAGCACCGGGAATGTTGTGCTCAGCTGATGTCCCGTCCCCTTCCCTTGCAGTTGCTCCCAAGGGCCCGAAGATCACGATGACCCCGACGAGAGCCCGCGTCGGAGACACCGTGCGGATCCTGGTGCAGGGATTCCAGGTCAGCACCCGCTGTAGGGGCGATGCCGTGCCAAGGGACAGCCTTGCATCCGCACCAGCACTTCGTGGGGTTGGCTTGGTGGCCTCGGGTTGCATCATGGTCCCTGCATTGGAACAGGTTGCCCAGGGAAGTTGTTGACCCCCCCATTCCTGGAAGTGTCCAAGGCCAGGTTGGATGGGGCTTGGAACAAGCTGGGATAGTGGAAGGTGGGATGAGATGAGCCTTAAGGTCCTTCCCAACCCAAACCATTCCAGGAATCCATGTTTCAGCTGCACCCCATCCTTGCTCCAGGCACAAGACAGGGTTTGCTCGCTCTCTGTCCCATCTCACCCCCCACCATCTCCCTGCAGAATGAAGTCTTCCCAGAGCCCCTCTTCACCTGGACGCGAGTGGGGAGCCGGCTCCTCGACGGCAGTGCCGAGCACGACGGGAAGGAGCTGGTGCTGGAGCGGGTGCCGGCCGAGCTCAACGGCTCCATGTACCGCTGCACCGCCCAGAACCCGCTGGGCTCCACCGACACCCACACCCGGCTCATCGTTTTTGGTACGGGGTCACCATGGGGACCACTCCGCCCTCCACACACCCTCCCTCACCTCCTCCCCCGTAAAACTGGCTCTCTGCTCTTTCTTTCTTGTTAGAAAATCCAAATATTCCCAGAGGACCAGAAGACTCCAACGGTGAGTGGTGGCGGCGGCACCAGTACTGCAACACAGAGCACCCAGGGAGGGAAGTACTGTGCAGAGAGGATCTCTCCTTGCCTCACTCCAAGCCCATGGCCATCTCTCCTTTCCTCACCCCTAGCCCGTGGCCATCTCTCCTGGCCTTATCCCAAGCCCTCACCCTTGGCATCAGGGATGTCCCTGCACCAAAAGGGTCCCTGCAGATGCTCTCCACAACATCCTTGAGCTGCTTCCCCCCCCACACATCCCCCCTAGCTAGTTTAGAAGGGGGAATCGCCACCAAATAAAGCGAAAACCCCCATCCTGTTTGAACCCAAGCAAGGAGACGCAGCTCCATGACCTCCCCATCCCTTTCTCCTCCTCTCCAGGTTCACTTACCGGCCACTGCGGCTTCAGGTTAGTTTTGGCGCTCACCCTGACAGTGATCCTGGAGCTCACGTGAAGCTTCACCTGCCTCTTCCTCCTCCTCTTCCTCCTCCATTCGGCTCCACCCGGCGTTTCCACCTCCGTCCATCGGTTCTCTCGCTCTTTTTTTTTTCTATACTATTTACAGTCTCGATCTCTTCCTGTTCTGTGTCTTGGCTTCCTCAGACAATTTAATTAAAAGGAAAAAGGAAAACCTCCCCTGGTAGAAGGTTGTAATTAATGTTTTACCTTTGTGTTGGAGTTCCCAGCACTGTCTCAGGGTACCCGGAGGCTTTGCAAGGTCTTGGAGAGGGATGGGGCATGTCTATGATTCAAGGACCAAATTTCCTCTGGAAAAATCCAGTTACACCGTTCCCACTGCACCAAGTTGCTCCAGATCTGCAGGGGAAGGACCTGCACATGTCCCCGGTGTGAGGGACACTGGGAACAAGCCCACACACGTGTGGATGGCAGCGCTGGGAGCCCAAAAGCTGCGGATCACTGGCCTTATCCGAACTTGGGCTGGGGGGAAGAGGCTTTGCTGGGAGACAGGGCCGTGCACAGCACTTGTCCCGGGCTGGTGGTGAATCACAAGTGACAGGCAGCTCCCGACCCAAAATGTCAGCGCTCACACATGAGCGGGCAGCGCGTGTCCCGTCGGGCACCAGCCTGCACCAACCCCTGCTCTGTGCCACCCTCCCCGTCCCTCTTGGCTAATCGTCTCCATGGAAACGGAGAACGGCCCGGCACGGCCAGATCCCGAGCATTGCCACGGCCCCCCATCCCGGCACGGTGTCAGTCCTGCTGCAGGATGGCAAAAACCAGGTGGGTTTGCCCCGGTCCTGCCCAGCGCTGGAGGATGCCCACGGTTTTCCCTGCTTTCCTGCCCCCTGGTTCCCGGAGAGCATCCGGGATCCCTGGGGAGCAGATGGTGGGGGGGAAAAGGATCCCAAGGATGGGGCACTCCCCTGCCTTTTCTTCTGGGAACTCTTAATCCTAGAGGATTATCCAGCAGCCGTGTGGCGCTTCATCTTTCCAAAGCCCCGGACGAGTGCTAAGCATCATTATTACTATTATGATTAATTATTATTAAGCAGATTCCGTCCCTTCCCTGCTCCATTGCCAACCTTGCTGTGAGCGATTTCCCAGCCCCAAAGGAGCCCAACAGCCACTTGGCAGCCTTTTCCCATCCACAAAAGCCCACAGTTTATAATTTGGACTGGAAGCAACACGGGGATGGATTGGGACTGGCTGGGATGCGGGAGAACCAGCAGCTCCACTTTCATCCCGAAGGAAAAGCATCTGAGCATCCAGACCCCTACAGACCTGCTTCTTCTCCAGCTACTCCCACTGTTCCTCCCTGGATGAGAGGAAAATCACTTTTTTAGAGGAACCTTCATTTTTCGGGGAACTCTCCGTGACTCAGTTTACGCCCCGGTGCGGAGCAGGCAGGAGAGCCCTCCCACCACACCGTGGATGCTTCTCGCCCTGGCTGGATTGGAGATGCTCCAGGGGCCTCATCCCGACGTGATTAAACAACCATTAGGCCTTCTCGCTCCAAACAATGAGGATTTACAGGCGCCCAAACCTCCATTTAAATGCAAATTTGGCGGGTTTAGCCCGGAACCGTGGAAATGAGGAGCTTTGCGGCGGCAGTGCCACCATGTCCAGCTCCGCTCCGTGCCACCTCGGGAGCGACGTGATCTTCCCCTGCAGAGCAGCTGGGAGAGGAACGGTGGGCTCAGTGGTCCTGCATCCCAAATCCACCCCAATTTGGGACGCTTAGCTCCCTCCCCGGGGATGGGTCCACCTGTAGTTTGGGATCTTCTCAGCATCAGCACAGGGGGCTTGGGAGCCCCTCCTCATTTCGGGAAGAGGTGCTGCCTGCTTTCCCAAATTCCCCCCAAGGCAAGAGGCCCAAAGAGATGTCACTCCACCAAAGGAACCCATCCACGCCCTGCTGGACCCTGCCTTCACCTCCTGCCCCTTCTCATCCTTCACCCACCACCCACCAGCTCTGCCTCCCCCACCCCCATCCACCTCCCTCCAGGTAATTACAAAGGACAACAATTAAATCCCCCCTGTTCCCCCCTACCACACATCCCATTGTTTGAGGCCCTGGCAGTGAATAATGCAGGAGGCTGGAGGGGAAAAGAGCTGCTCAGGTTGTTTCATTATTGATGAGAGATGACAGATCCGCGGCTGACAACCTACCGAAGAGATATGATTAGCTTGTAAAAAATTAAGCGCCTTTCTGAGGGCTGACGAGAGCTGAAAACCCCAAGGAGCGGCGTTATCGATGTTCCCTCATTTCAGGGGACTTTGAAAAGGTTTTAGCAAAATTTGGAAGAGGTAATTACATTCAATTAGAGTCACAAGTGCCGAGACGTCACTGCTGCTTCTCCTGCTCCCCGACACCAGCCATCATCCTTCCCACAGGCAGAGATAAATAGGCATTTATATGTTGGACCTGAATTTTTGCCGTGGGTTCTTTGGGGTATTGGTGTGTGGGACACAAAACCAGGGATGCTCTGGCTCAAAAGGGTTGGGAAAGGCAGCAGGAGCTTTGCTTGGTGCTTCCCCTGCCTCCCCCACCTCATTACCAGGCTCGGGGTTCACAGGGCTGCCAAGCACATGCATAATTCACACTTCCCAACTCTCAAATGCCGGGATCTTTGTAGATCTTCCTGCAGAATAAAAACCACGGCAGGAGGGACGGAGAAACCGGGGGTCAGGGGTGGCCAGACCCTTTGCCAATTAGCCAAGCCCTGAAACACCTGCCCAGGCTCAACACATGTCCCTGTTACCCTCAGCTTCAGGACCTTCTGGGTTTACAGGTAGGAGAAACACCCCTTTTCCCAAGGTTTTGGCCAGACCAAGACCTCAGTAAATAGATTTTTGGGCCCTGTGCCAAATAGGATGGAGGAGAGTAGCTGGGTGGGTTTGGCTGATGCTGCTTTGGCCTCTGGTGTGAGCTCAAGATGCATCCAAGGGATACATCACACCATCCCTGCTCCAAAGGTCAGCTTTTAATCTAAATATCCTCCTCCCCTCAACCTCTTCATTGCTGCATTTCCCCACACAAGGTGACAATGTCCCAAACATTCCCCCAAAGCCACTGGTGGGCTCTCCCTGTCGCCAGCAGGGATGTGCACAGCGGTCCCAGAGTGCCAACCAGCACTGGGAGGTCACACCAATGCTCCTTTTCCATCCTCTTTATATATATCTATAAATATTTTGCTATTTAGCACATGATCCTCCACCTAAGGAGCACCCGTGGCAGCTCTAGTGTCAGATACACACCCAGCCCCTCTGGCACCACCAGGCTCCTGTCCCACCCATCCCGTGCCATTCAGCCTCTCAGCAGCAGCAGGGGACCCTCCCAGCACTGGCAGGCGCTGGGGGTGGGGGGGAAACGTGCCCGGGGGGGTTCAGAGGCTCCTCCCTGTCACAGAGAGCAGTGCCCGAGCTCTGCAGGGGCTGCTGAGGATCAGCGACATGTGAGGACCCACGATGTGTGCAGCTGGGACACATCCCACCCAGCCCATCAGAACATCACCCGGGCTCACTTCGCAGGAAAATCCCACTGGATCGGGACCGAGCAAGCAGGGAGTGAGTCCCTGCATAGAAACAGGAGCTTCCACACACACACACACACACACACACACACCCCCAATACATTTTGGCTGTTTCTTTGCTCCCTCGTTCCTTCCTGGATCTCTCAGCGTGTGAGATGTTCCCCTCAGGGAAAGGAAATTCAATTTATCCCTTTGAATTCTGCTCACTCGGGGATCTCCTCAGCCAGAGTGATGGGGAGCGATGCCATTCCCCAGGCTCCTTCCTTTCCTCCTCTGCCACAGTCCAAGCATTGGGCCCTGGTTGCCTCGGGACAACAGGGACAGCAATCCCCCTAAATCTGAAATTCAGACCAGGCTCATCGTCAACATCTTCCCAGGGGGAGAAAGAAGCAAGTGTGACACAGCCTGGCATCCTCCTGCCTCACTTTCCCCACAGTGACTCCAATCCCCATGGATCTCCTACACACATCTCTCCCATCCCTTATCTCTCTTCCTGGTCCTAATGCTTGTGTTTGCTTTCCTTAGTTCATCCCTCTCCTGGAGCACAGGGATGCAGGCCGCTGATCCCGGCAGCCAACAGCTGCACTTGAACTCCTGCCTTCATTTTCTCCTCAGTGCCAGGTTTTTCCCCCTCCCAAAGCCCGCAGCTCCTTTTCCACCAGCTCTTAATTGCCCTGCCACTTCCGAGCTGGCCTCCAAGAGACCCCAGGAGCTTCCAGGCTATTTCCCGTCACCCTTTGTTAACTTCGTGCAGCAAACAGAGGCCACCGAATTAGTCACCAGGCTGTGCTGCGGAGCAGCTGCTCGGCGTCAGACCAAAGGTCTCCCGGCTCCGGCCGCTTCTCTCTCCTTTCCCTGTGTCTGCACCGAGCGATGAGAAGCATTTTCAAACAAAACAACTTTTCTCCGCAGCAATTTCCCCCTCCCGTTACGTGATCCTTTTCAAACAGCGACAGGAATGAGGAGGCAGCAGCTCGGGCTGCTCTGAGGGGATACTTTTCCTCCTTTGTGCTTCCTGTTGCTTTTCCCTGAGCCTCTCTGTTTCCCAGGCTCATAAAGCCGGCTCTGTGCCACCTGCTCTGGGCTGCACCTTTCTCTGGAGCCCAGCCCAGCCCAGCCCAGACACGCAAAGCTCGTCCGGAAACCTCCTGCGGCTTTGCCCGCTCAAAGTCACCTTGCCCCAAACCTTCGGCTCCACACTTCAGCCTCGCCCAGCAATCATTAATCGGCTGCTCCGCATTCCCGGTATGGAAAAATGCCCCAGCGGGCAGCCGTGTCCTGGCAGTCCGACATGCAGCTGGCCGGGAAGCTGGTCCTGTCCGCCGCCGCTCTGCTCCTCCTGACTCTGGCGTACAGGTTTTACAGGACCCGCTCGCTTGCCGGGGGCAAAACCCCGCTGGCTGACGAGGGACAGCCCAGGGAAAACCTGCCCCGGGACGGGGATGAGGATGGGGATGGGGCGGTGGGTCTGCGACGGAGGAGGGTGTGGGGTGAGGAGGTGAGGAGAGGTGGTGGGGACGTGCCAGGGAGCATCCCTGGAATGCGGCTCATGCCCCTCCAGGGGGAGGGAAGGGCGCCAAGCGGGGAGGAGGAGGGAGAGGAGATGGTTTCTGAACCGGGGCTGACTCGCAGGAGAGCCCAGCTCGGTCCCGCCGTGAGGGAAAGTGAGCTGGGAAGCAGGCTGGGATGTAAGTTGGGAAGTAAGTCAGAAGGCAAGCCAGGAATTGAGCTGGGAAGTGATCTAGGTATCGAGCCAGGAAGCAAGTTGGGAAATGAGCTGCAAAACGAGGTGGGAAGTGAGTTGGGAAGTGAGCCAGGAAGCAAGCTGGGAAGTAAGTCAGGAAGCAAGCTGGGAATCAAGTCAGGAAATAATCCTGGAAGCATGTCGGTATCCAAGCTAGGAAATGGGTCAGGAACTGAGCTGGCAAGTGAGCTGGGAAGCAAGGTGGGAAGTAAGTTGGGAACTAAGTCAGGAAGCAAACTAGGAAATGAGTCAGGAAATAAGCTGGCAAGTGAGCCAGGAAGCAAGCTGGGAAGTAATCTGGGAAGCAAGTTGGGAAGCAAGCTAGGAAATGAGTCAGGAAGTGAGTGGGCAAGTGAGCCAGGAAGCAAGCTGGGAAGGGATCTGGGAAGGGAGCTGGGACGTGAGCTGAGCTCTCGTGACCCTGGGAACATGGCTGGCACACTGAGCAGCCATTCCAAGAAGGAAACACTTGCCCCAAGCACTGGGGTGTCCCCAGGGATTTCTAGTGCCCAGATGGCAGGTGATGGATGTGCCCAAAGCACAGAGAAGGATTTGGCTGGTGGAGGCACGAGCAGGGAGTCCAAGGGGAACAGGGAATCCATCCAGACCCTCAGTGTCACCTCGAACCTGGGGCTGCTGATGACAGCGAGTGATGCAGGGTCCGACACCTCCTACTCTTTCTCCTCGGTCGCAAAGATCCAGGTGGAGGAGAACTACATCCCCGAGAGACAGGGGAAGGACAGGGACAACCAGGTGGTCCCCGGGCTCAGAGGCAAAGTCTACGACTACTACGTTCAGTCCATCTCCGAGTCGGTGTTGAAGAAGAAGTCTCTCCCCTACGTCCCTTCGGGAATATCCCGGTGTCGCAGCTCCGAGCGGGTCAGTGAAGAGCTGCAGAGCTTTGTAACCCAGATGCAAGACCCAGCTTTGGCAGCACGTGATCCCACCACCTCCTCCACAGTCCCACCACCCACGAGGAGCTCAGAGACCTCTCCTGAGCCACCATCTCCTGGCCGCAAGAACAGCATCCTCCAGATCGCCGACAGCCCCCACCTCCAGCTGCCCATGGAGGGTTTTGGGGTCGCAGCTCCAGCTGGAACACCACCACCTGCAAGCCCCCAGCCAGGACTGGTGGCCAGTCCTGACCCCTCCCAACTGCCACCAGACACCCACCTGGACCTGGGGAACTGCTACGAGGTGCTCAACACAGCCAAGGCACGGAGGCTCAAACCCCTCCAGGAGGCTGCCTACAAGGTGATGAGTGACAACTACCTGCAGGTGCTGAGGACACCTTCCATCTACGGCCGCCTCAACGCCGGCGAGCGGGAGCTGATCCTGCGGCGGAGGATGAAGGGGAAGATGTCCATGGTCGTGGCAGATGTCGGCGTGCAGGAGCCTGAGCTCCACCCCAGCCGCCTCTGCTACTACGATGAAGGAGGGGACTGCTGGCACCACCTCTGCCACGTGCCACCAGAGGTGGCCTCCCGGGGCTGCGCCACGTGCAGCATGTTCAACTACCTCTTTGTGGTGTCCGGCTGCGAGGGCACGGGCCGGACACAGAGACCCTCCAACCGCGTCTTCTGCTACGACCCGCTGACCAACATCTGGAGGGAGATCTGTCCCCTGAACCAGGCGCGGCCCCACTGCAAACTCATCGCCTTGGACGGCCACCTGTACGCCATCGGCGGCGAGTGCCTCTGCACGGTGGAGCGCTACGACCCCCGGCTCGACCGCTGGGCCTTCGCGGCGCCGCTGCCCCACGACACGTTCGCGGTGGCCCACACGGCCACGGTGTGCGACGGGGAGATCTACGTCACCGGGGGCACCCTGCGCTACGTCCTGCTGCGCTACGACCCCCGCCTGGACAGCTGGAGGGCCGGCCCGGCCATCGGCAGCAGGGACAGGACGGCCGAGATGGTGAGCGCCAACGGCTTCATCTACCGCTTCGACCTGCACCGCGGCACCGGCGTCAGCGTCCACCGCTGCGGCGCCAGGGCCAAGCTGTGGTACGAGTGTGCCACCCGCCCCCTGCCCGACCCGTCCGGCTTCCAGTGCGCCGTGGCGGGCAGCCTGGTGCACTGCATCGGCCGCCACTTCCACCTCCGCTTCTTGGCCGACCACGTCTCGCCGCGCTTCGGGGCCAAGGAGCTGCAGCCCTTCCCGTCGCCCCACGGCAGCCTCCTCCCGGCCGTCCTGGTGCTGCCGGAGGGAGGGACGGCGCAAACTCAGGTTTGAGCGCCCGTGGTTTGGTCTCATGAGACAGCTGGTGGTGGCTCAGATGTGACGTGACGGTCAAAGCTGGCAGGAGAAGCCACCGGCCCCCTTTGCACCGTGTCACCCGTACCTTCCATCAAACGTCCTCCCAGTCCCCGGGACCAAGGAGGGAAACAAACTGCTCTTGGGCACTGCCAGTAAACCCAGCCCTGAAGACACAAGGAAGAGCAAAGCAGGAGCTGGGTGGACCCGTTGGTGAGAGGTGTTTAAACACAGGTGTGTTTGCTTGGATGCAAATAAACGGCAGATCCCCGCAGGCTCCCAGCTGTTCACTGCCCCTTGAGGAGCTGCTGAGACACCAGGTGTTTAATATTGACAGGGACACGCAGCACATGGTGGATTTTAGGGTGGAGGAACACGGCAGGGAGGTTGGATCTCAAGGGAGGTGCCACCCAAAGGTCAGCCCTGTCAGCACCTGAGGTTTGATCTCCCACATCCCCTGGGGTTGGAGCTTGGGGGCTGGGGGTGCCTTGGTATCTCCTACCTTCTCCTCAGAATGGAATTATATACGTATATATATTTATATCTGTCTATATATGCACGTGACGTAAATAGGCACTATGGATTTGTAGACAGCTGCTCTTAAATGAAATTAAAGAGAACATTTGGTAAAATTAACCACGGGCTACTGCTGCGCCTCATTTCCAACCGTAGCCAAGTCTAATGGGAACAAAGCACCCGATGCATGTTTTACATCGCTAATTACTGCACGAACAGCATCTCTGAGGAGGCAACCAAAGGCAAAGAAGGGCCCTGGATGTCAGCAGACAGTCCTTGATCACCCTCTTCCCAGGTTTTCCCGACCTCACTCTGTCATCTCATGTCCTGCCAAAAGCCTACTTTGGGTAATTGCATATCTTCCCCTCAAACAGCTCGTCATCAGTCTTCTGTCAGCCCCACACGGACCAAACCAGCTCCAGACAGACAAAACCCTCCCATAGCTGCCTCCTCAGTGGCTGCAGGTCACGAACATGAAGTCATGGAGGTGTGTAAAGTGCTTGTAAAGCCCAGGGTATCACCTTTATCACAGAATCTTGGGATACTCTGGGTTGGAAGGGACCTTAAAGCCCATCTTATCCCACCCCCTGCCATGGGCAGGGACACCTTCCACTAGCCCAGGTTGCTCCAAGCCCTGTCCAGCCTGGCCTTGGACACTTGCAGGGCTGGGGCAGCCACAGCCTCCTCGGGTAATTTATGCCCCACTGCTGGCGGTGGTTTAGGAAAGCTCAGGTTAATGTTCTCTGAAAGTGCTCCCAAAGTATTTATTACTTCACTTGGTCACTGCCTGGAGACCTCGTGTTTCTGCCTTCAAGGGCTTTGTGTGAAGGTCAGTGGCACCCACCCAGTGACAGCCTTGTGAGGCCACATTAATTAACCCTGCCTGGAGTTTGCTCGTTAGCTGGAGCTGCTGCTGCTGGAGGGTGGGTGATGCACCCTCTCCCTGTGCTAAAAGCTGCCTCGGTCCAGCTTCTTCCTCCCACCCTGGAGCCACCTCTTGCAGTCCCAGGAGGCACTGATGTGCCAGGACTGCAGTCTCCTGCATCCCTGCGTGTCTCTGTTTTACCAGCTTGGGCTGATAAACTTTACGAGTCAAAAAAACCCTCTTTATTTTTATTGTTCTTATGTAACTTCTTGTTACCTCTCACACACACTCCAACACAGTCCTACTTCTCCCATGGCAAAACCCGGATACCTGCTGCTTCCCTGGCACAGCCCAGCCCTCTGCAACCTGCAAAACCCCCTTGTCCCCATCAGCATCCCAGATTTTGGCATCCCTGTGCCCGTAGGGTGGGTGCTGGGGAGCAGAGGATTCCCGGGCTGGGTGGGAGCTGGAGCCCTTCCAGGTGACAGCTTATTTTTTTCATCCCCACAAAAGCTTTCCCAGGATCCTGCCTTTCTCACGGTGCCTCTGTTTAATGTTTCACCTTCCCTTTAACTCCTTCGCTGCCAGGCTGGAACCTCAGACCCGGCAGCTTTTCCCGTTCCCGTTCCGATGGTGAGCCGTGAATACCAAGGACAGGGTGGGCAGCTCTCCCCCCGCTCCTGCACTCTCCAATATTAACAGCATTTGCCTGGGGAGGCATTTTGGAGATTAAAAATGCCTGGGGACATCCCGTGCTTGTTCTGCAGGGAAGGACAACCGGGTTTGGAGCAATCCTGTGGCTGAGGGGGGATGACTCGTGGTTGACAGTGAAATGACTTTTGGCTGAGGTTGAGGGAAAGCAAAGGGGGAAGGACAAATGCAAACCGATCCTCAGACCTGGATGGTTTGTTTTCTGCTCCCAAATGCCAGTGCAGGGGAGGAGTCTTTGCAGGGCTGGCAGGTGTGGTGGCAGCGGTGGCATCACCAGACAACTCCTGTCACCACCACTGGATGCCGGACGTTGATTCCCATCTGTGCTGACACACAACTCTGTGCTTCTGCTGATGGGCAGCAGCTTCCAACCATGGAATTCCCACAAGTTCATGGAGCAGTTTCAGTGCAGCTTGGACATCAGGATATTATTTATTTTCATTCATCGGGTTGGCAAAGCTGCCACAATGTACATGGAAAAGGGGTGGGAGGCATGTGGTGCATCCTGATTAACTCCACAGCCCCCCATGGAGCTACAAACCACCCCGAGAGTGTCCAAGGAAGGATAAACACTTAGAGGTCACAATAGATCCAGCTGGGGTGGGGCTTTACCTGGGAGATCCTGCTCTTGGGAGCCTCCTCCCTCGCTGCAAGGCCCCCAGTGCATCCAGGACCACCAGGAAGAGCCAACACTCCCACCCCCCGGGCTTGTGAGAGCTGGGAAAACCGAATTCCACCAGCCACTAACAACCCTGGATCCTTATAATTCCCTCAAGACAGTCCCAAGAATGTTTTGCAGCAAAGAGCTCTTTCATCACCAGTGCCTGGACCCATCACTGCCCTCCAGTCCCCTCTGCCTGGTTCATCTCTCCCCTGAAAATGATGCAACCACCCAACTGTGCTGCTTTGCAGCCAAATATAACCTTGGCACGAAATTCAGTATTTTTCTTCTAATCAGGAAGGCCCATTATCTGCCCCCACCATGTTTATTTAGCCAATTACATGGTTTCATGTACATTGATTCAAATTCTCAATTTTTACATTTTTGATTATGATGAAAACCCGGCGAGTGACACGTTTGCCGTTTGCTCGTCGCTCTCTTTGCCTTCGCCCTGTGAATGGGAATTGGGAGGCAATTAAGGAAGTGCAAAACCAGCATTTTAAAATCTTTTTTTTTATTAGTTAAACACAACTACCTTCAATGCTTTGGCTACACAGCAGGGTGAGAAAAAAAGACCCAAAAAAGCAAAAAAAAATGAGCTTATCCAGACACGTTCTGCATTTAAAATCAACGCGACACATGAAAGAAATATTAAGCGTAGCCAACTGACAAATTAAGTGTCTCACTTTTGACAAGCAGGAGCAAAGTCGTGTCAGTGCTTGGGGAGCCGGGTGGGGATTTAAAGCCAGGGGAAGGGAAAGAAAGAGCCGTGGCAACGGCTTTGGGTGCTGGGAGGGAGGTGACACCGCTCAGCCCCTGGTTGTTGTTTCTCCCAGACCTTCTGGAGAGTTGTCTACAAAAATATCTACACTGCCATGGGGTGTGTTGCCATCAGAAAGGTTCCATGAGATGTTTAAAGCCAAGGAATCAGAGTCCTTGAGGTTGGGAAAGATCTCCAAGGTCATCAACCTTCCAGCAAATACCCCGTGCCCACCAAACCAGATCACAAAGTGCAACGTCCACGTGTTTTTTGAACGCTGCCAGGGATGGGGACTCCACCACTTCCCTGGCAAGGCTGTTCCAGTGCTTCACCACTCTTTCAGTGAAGAAATCTTTCCTAATATCCAACCTGAACCTTCCCTGGTACAACTTGAGGCCATTTCCCCGTGTCCTGTCACCTGGGAGAGGCCGACTCCCACCCTGCCACAAGGAGGAGAGATTCCCCGTCCTCTCGCACTCGTTTCTTCACCCCTCCTGCCCCTAATCCAGTGACCCCTTGGAGACACCGACCTCATCCTTCCTCCAGGGTTCCCCGGCAGGAGCAGCCCCGCGGTGCGGAGCGGGAGCCGCGCCCTGGTTTCCAGGCCGGCACCGACAAACCGGTGCTCGGCAGGAGGCCCCGAGCTGCTTTCCCGGTGCCAGCGGGACGTGTCCTGGCAGCGAGCACGAGGAAGCGCTGCGGGACCGTCAGCCGGCTCCTTGTGAGCGCGGGGAGGTCAGTGCTAATGAAAGATGCTATCGCGGCGCCGGCGTCCCGCCAGACACACGGAATTAGCGGCGTTTGCAAAGACAAACCTTGACGAGGACGGGGGGGATGGGAGCACGTCCCCTTGCGATCGTTTTGGGGAAAAAACACGGCCATTTGGAGGCTTTCCAAGCTGGAATAACAGCCTGGCCAATGAGTGTTTAATTAAAACCCTGCCGGCGTTCGGAGGGAGAAGGGCTGCGAGTGAATAAGCACCGTGATAAAATATGCACCGACTCCAGCATAAGTTCTCCCTCCCTGGCACCGGGCTCGGCTTAAACCCTTGATGGTTTTTGATTCACAAGCTCCAGCGAGGAGGGAACATTTGCCAGGCACTATTTCAATCCCGGTGGGAGTTTTTTCCGGGGGTTATGGCCACGCTGTAGTTTAGGATGTGTCAGCGCTGGCATCATAAACACCCATCAGAAGCACTATAAAAGGAGGAAAAAAAGACCCAGAAACACACTCCTGGCCGGGGTTTCGCATCCTGAGAGCTCAGGCCAAAGGCAAATTATTTCTCCGTTACTGAAATAAAATCAATAAAGCTCATTTTTATTTACAGAAGAGCCAGAGAGGGGGAGAACGGAAATCTCGGGAGCTGCAGGAGCAGGAGATGGGTGTTTATGGTTTTCAGCTGGTCTTGGATCAAAACCACAAGGCACCAATCAGTGATTCCAAGGTGAAAAGCAGCAGTTGGGCTCTTCCCAGCTGCCTTTCATGGACCTTATGGAAATATCTCCAGGCCCCTGCAGTTCAGTCTCCTCTTGCAGCTCCTGTTCGGGTGGGGAACAGCAACACCTGCCATGGATCCCACCCAAACACTGCCCAGGAGAGAATCCCCCAGCCCTCAAGAGCTCCTTAATCCATCCCAAGGAACAGGACACCCCACCAAACCCCACTGAGGATGGTGGAAAGGAGGACACAAGCTGGATCTGATCCCAAGGAGACAGCAGGATGGGATGCTTGAGTTCTCCGTGGCCAAGGGATCGCCCAGGGAGCAGCCCCAACTCAAGGTGAGGTGCAGTCTCTCTCATAGGTCCTTCTAGTTCTGGAACTCAGAATCCTCCTGGGTTCTTGTTGCTTCATTAAATCTCTGCTTAATTAATGGTGTCTTTAACCAGAGGACACGCTGGAAACATCCCTGCCTGAATAAGGGGAGATGGAACAGACCATGCCATGAGCGTGGGAGACCAGGAAGACCATCCAGCCTCATGGGCTGTCATCCATCAGAGCCAAACATGGGGACCATCCATTCCTTGAGCAGCCCAGGACAGAAGGGAGAAGTGAAGTGTGAGACGTGCAGGGATTGGGGTGGCCAAGAGAAGGCCATGGAAAGGGCTGTGTCCCTCCAAAACAGCTCAGGAAGGCAGCTGGGTTAATGCTGCAGGGATGCTGTGATCCCTAGTTATTGTTGTGGGAATGCTGGGATCCCTAGTTATTGTTGTGGGAATGCTGTGATCCCTAGTTATTGCTGTGGGAATGCTGTGATCCCTATTTATTGTTGTGGGAATGCTGTGATCCCTAGTTATTGTTGTGGGAATGCTGTGATCCCTAGGCAGTGTGGGGATGCTCTGGTCCCTCATTAACACCGTGGGGATGCCGTGGTCCCTGCCTGGTGCTGTGATCCATAGTTAATCCCATGGGGATGCTGCAATCCCTGATTAACACTGCAATCCACAATTAAAGCTGCAGGGATGTTGTGGTCCCTGGGTGATGCTCTGGGAATTCTGTGATCCCTGGCTGATGCCCTGGGAATGCTGCAGTCCCTTCCTCACCTCTCTCTGCCTGCAGAGCTCATTGGGGCTGCCCAGGGCCATAGCTGGCACCAAATCCAGGAAAAAGCAGCCTGGACACAAGAGCAGAGAGGTCTCAGGGACTCACACACCTGCACTGAGCTTCATCCTCCACTTCCATGGCTGATCCAGAGCCACCAACCCCCTCAGACATCCCACAGGAGCCGCCTGGAGCAGATCCCGACGTGGCTTAGTAGCCACAAGTGCTGGATTTAGTCCAGCTCAGTGTCCTGAGGGATTTTGAAGATCTCATCCCTGTTTAGGAGGCACCAGTGGTACAAAATGCTGGAGAGCTGCTTCCTCCTGGTTCCAGGTGCCAAAACTGGCAGGAACAGGCAGGAATGGTGCCACAGCAGCAGCCCCTGTCCAGCTCCCAGCACAAACATGGCCAAGGAGATTTCCTGCCAAGCCACTCGAGGCCGAAGTGGGGCTCATGGCAGAAAAACTCCCAGCCCCCCACTCAGACCCCGGGGATCACATTCCATAGGTCCGTCACCTCCAACCTCTCCATCCCCACCATGGATCCTTTCACTCTGCTTCGCTGTATCTGCTCTTTAAACCTGCAGCTCTGGGCACAGGAGGATTTTCTGCCCCCTCCATCCCGCTTTTCCTGCCTTATCTGCGGGCAGGAGGCGAGACACCAACTCAGCCCCGGCCGCTGACTCAGCCCCGCCCGAGGACACTCGTGGTCACGGCTGATAAAGGGCTTAGGGCCGGTGCCAAGAGCCAGCAAGGCTCCAGGAGGGATCCCAGCAGGGGGAACGCTGGCTCCATCCCAGCCATCCCACGGACAACCTGAGCTTGCAGCAGCTCAGCACACACTGAGGGAGCTCTTCTGCTCTTCCTCTCCTGGGAGGAGGAAGAAGGTGCTGCAGGACGTGACAGGGCGCTGTGGCCCCCGAGAGCTGCTAAAAAAAGCAGCAGGAAGGCCAAAAAAAGAGACGAGATTGATATAATTAGGAATCAATAGAGATGCTTTCGGCGTGGGGAAGGAGCTGAGCCGGGAATAACTTGGAGTGGGAGTGAAGTGCGGTGGGAGGAGGAGGCAGGAGCGCCCAGCCCGGCAGGGAGCGGGTTAACTCCCCGCGCCGCCGGTCGATGAGCAGGGCAGTAATTATGTCGCATTTCTCTGATGGCTGCGAATCTTTAGAAAAATCCACACAATAGCAGTTCACTGAGTCTCGGTGACGCGCAAATTCGATCCGTCAGAAGCTCGGGCTGAGCTTTGCGAGCCCCGCTGCTGCTTTCGGGGCGGGTTTGTTTGCTCTGAAGCTCCCACAGCAAGGTTTCCATCGGTCCCGGGGCACCGTCACCCCCTCGCGTCCTGCGGGAGGCAGCCAGGGTTCCGCCTCCCTCGCCAAGAGCGGGATGAAATGCCAGCAAAGGGCTTTTTATTCCTGTTTTCAGTAGAGAAACAGTCAAAATATTCACGGAGGGAATTTAAAACCTCAGGCTGGAAACAGGTTTGCACCTGGTTCAGCGATAGAAGAGCCTCTTTTTTTTTTCCTCCCCAAAAAGGGGAGAAACTTTACCAAAATATCATTTCCAACCCAAAGCAGCACCGTTTTCACCATCGAAGAGCACTGACCCCACTGCAAACTGTCCTAAAATACCCAAATCCATCTTACCACGGGGCAAACTTTGCATCAACCAGGTGGAAAAAATAATGAATTCTCCCTTTTATCCTGTTTCTCAATTCCTGGCCAGCAAATCAACACGGAATTCCCAAGGCCAGTGAGGTTAAAGGGAAGCCCTTCTGATTTTTCATCGATTGAATTTGCAGTGAATGAATCCCATTCCATTGGAGGCTGGAACTTTCTGCCATTCCCAGAGTGTGCTGTCGGTTCCCAGCTGCAAAGCCTCTGGTGCAGCCTTTCCAGTTGTTCTGCTTGGATGTGGGGCATCCTGGAGGATTTATTATCCATGGATTTCACCCCAGACATTCCACCAGTAAGGATGGAGGGTGCTTGGGGTGACCAGCAACAACCCGGCCACATCCAGCCTTGGTATTGGGGTACCTGTTATTGGGGTTCCCCTGCTCCCTTCTTGCTCTTTCACATAGATATGGATGCAAGACTCCAGCATTCCCACCAGTGATCCCTTTGCTCCAGCCTGGAAATGTCACTTGTGAGCCACAAACCCACCAACTGGCACCTCCTCGGCAAAAGGAATTGCAGACACTAAAGAGAAGCTCACAGGGAGAGAATCCCAGGCACCCCAAACACAAACCAGTGCTCCCAACTCCACCTGGAATCCAGATCCCTGAAAATAACACTGGAATTTAATGGGATTTCACTCCACGCTGCTGTGGGTTGAAGTCATTTTTGTGGGCTGTGGAGCCCAGGCTTGCCCAGATCAGCTCTGTCCTGGGAAAACGACGCCCTACAGACACAGGCACCGTTCCCAGGGGATCATCCTGCCTGTTCCACGCAATTTGGGCACCTGGAGCCAGGAGGATGCAGCTCTCACACTTCATTATCATCACAGGACGCAATCCCACCGTCCTGCCAGGGGTTTATCCCCAGGAACAAGGGGTGGGATGCTCACATTCCCATTCCCAAACATCACCTTTATGCCCCTCAATCTGCACCCCCAGCCTGGGGTTCTCTGAGCTCCAGACAAGAATTCAATGGGATTTGATTCCACACTCTTGTAGGTTGGAACCATTTTGTGGGCTCTGGAGCCCAGGCTTGCCTAAATTAGCTCTGCCTTTGGAAAATGATGCCCTGCAGACACAAGCACCAATCCCAGGGGATCATCCTGCCTGTTCCACCCAATTTTGTTCCCTGGAGCTGGGAGCTCTCCCAGCACGGCAGGAGCTCTCCAGCAAAACTCACCCACTTCATTTTCACCACAGGATACAATCCCACCACCCTGTCAGGGGTTTATCCCCAGGAAGAGGGGGCTGGGTGCTCGAATTCCCACTCCCCACATCACCTTTCTCCCCCTCCATGAGCAGCCCCAGCCCGGGGCTCTCCGAGCTCAGCCGAGGGGAGGATTCGGCCCCACCGACCCAGATGTGCCACGGGGAGACCTCCCGGGTGGCTCCACAGCTGCTCTCCCGCTTTCCTTTGCATCCCAATAAACAGAGATGAAGCCATAACAGCCATTTGCACAAAGAAAAGCATCTGCACCAAGCCAAGCATCCCAATTTTTTTATTTCTGCATGATAGGCCTATTTGGAGCTTTTTATTTGTAATTAAAATGCAGCCGTTGCGAGGGGTTCATTTCCAGCTAATTGTTTTTCCTTTGGAGGGGGGATGTTTTCCTCCCTTCCTTGTTTGGGGTGATAAACGAGGGCTGAGACAGCAGGTCGGGATGGCTGGAAAAGCATCCACACTAAAACCAGCCCCTCATAAAAGGGAATCATGTCTGGATGATGCACGGCTGTACTTTCTGACTTTCTCCCATTTTTTTTCCCCTCCTTTCCCGAGTCTGTAAACACGGGCTCGTTAGGGCAGGGTGGCTCATTAGCGGGGACCTGTCTGCCTTGATGTTTCCATCAGGAACACGAGGGCACTGGGATGTTTCAGCCAGTCTATCATCACCCGGAGCTGCAAATACCTTAATCCGCATCAGGCAAGAAAAGGAACTCTCTGGAGCGTTGGCTTTAAAGATAATAAACAGGAATAATGTGCAAACAGCTGCCTGACAGCCCTTCTCCCTGGGAGCTCGGGTGTTTCCAGCCATCCCAAGCCCCCCAGCACACCAGCCCTCTGGTTCCTTATGGAGCAGGGGATGTTTTCCATGTTCCCCACCTTTTTTCCGAAGTATCCAGCTTGAAGAAAGGGTCAGTGAGCTAAAAATATGACACACTGCAGCATCCAGCTGCTTGCCAGGGTGGTTGGGGTGGGTAAGGAATGGCAGGAGATGGGTGATTCCCAGCAGGATGGGCAGGGAGAAGCCTGCAGCTGATTCCATAAACATGAATTTTGGGCAAGGGTGGAGTAAACACATGCAGGGGAGGGAGATACAAGATAATTCAGAGGGATCCAGGTGAATGGCAAAGAGCAATGGGCTCTGTTTGCTTCCAGCATCCTCATTAAGCCCCAGCACTTCCCTGGGATTCAGCAGGTACGGAGCAGAGCCCAGACTGGGATCAGGAGAGCAGAGCCATGAGGTCACTGCCTTTTTTTGGTTAAATACATTACTTTAGGCCATTGCTGCAGACTTCTCATCCTGATCCCAGCACTGACTGCATTTACTGAGGGTGTCAATGCAGGGGCTGATGAGATATTCCTTGGTGTGGAGGGAAAAAAGGGACTTGCCATATTCATGGTCCGCTCCTGCCCCCCGAAAAAGCCCAGGCAAAATCAAGCCACCAAATTCCAAGGAAAAGGCCAGAAATGGCCAATGAGATGCAGGAGAGCGACGGGCACAAGGCTTGGAACCCTGAAGGATGGAGAGTCCCCCACTTGGTGCAGTAAATAGGATCTGGAAAACTCACCTCATCCCTTGGGCTGGGCTGGGGGAGCTGCTAAGACTTCCAAAAAGCTGGGAGCACCTGGAATTGCCTGGCCTCTCCAATAAGAGCAGGAGCAGTTAATTTTGGGTGGAATAGAGCTGGAGGAGGGGCCCCCACAGCCACCAGCATCATTCCAGCCCTGTCTGCACACATCAGGCACTTCTGTCCCTTAAACAGCACCACGAGTCACCTCAGCTCTCCAGTCACTTCTGCTTTGCAGCCTTTGTTCCCATTTTGCTTTCTCAGCAGCCCTTCTGCTGGATTTTGCCTTGCTCTGCTCCAGGGAAGGGGCAAAGCTGCCTCCTGGGGCCCGGCAGCGCACGCGAAACCCGAGGAGTGGAAGGAAAGCTGAGCTGGCTCCAGGTTAACCTGGAAAGCTCCTCGGGGCAAGGTCAGGGCTCCACAGCCCCACGGGAAAGGGGAAAAGCACATCTGGAAAAGGCTGGGTGGATGCTCAGGGGCTGTTGGGGTACCCAGTCACTGCTCCATCCCTCCCTCATCCGCTGCTGGCTCCATCCCGGAGTGCCCGAAGCAGGGCCTTGGAGCAAGAACCAGCCTGGCAGGGTCGTCATCTGTCTTTGCAAATGAGCTGCTGGAATCAGAGGGGGGAAATGAGAGAGGTTTCCAAAGACGTTCACAGAACCACAGAATATCCTGAGCTGGAAGGGACCCCCAAGGATTGAGTCCAACTCCTGGTGCTGCCCAGACACCCCAACAATCCCACCCTGTCCCTCAGAGTGCTGTCCAAACCCTCCTGGAGCTCTGGCAGCCTTGGGGCTGTGACACTGCCCTGGGGAGCCTGGGCAGTGCCAACCACC
>JAWWLV010000061.1:1353615-1371677 GCA_035041135.1 Platyrinchus mystaceus | reverse complement strand
AAGATGAAGTCAAGTCCCTCAAAAAAACACGACTTTCTCTCCTTCCACTGCAATGGGGTTTTGCAAACCAGCCTCCTGGCAAACCAGCCAGTGGTAAATCATTTGCACTGGTCTAAAACCAGCTTGTTTTAGCTCACAGGATTTATTTTTTTAGATTAATATAAAACTACATAGAGCTGAAATATATGGAATATCCCCGGGGAATTCAGTCATTCCTGCATCCCCGTGTTTATCTGCATTGCTGACGCTCAGGAACAGCCGCTCCCACACACACAGCACGAGGCTCGGAGCAGAAAGGAACCTTCAGCCTCTGGGAAGCCACTTGTAGAGACCTAATTTCACTTACTCCCACCTTACTCACTCCTTACTACCCTGTATTGCTTCAGCTGAGCTGCCCTCCCACCACCCACCCCAGAAACCCCTGCAAGGGGAGAGCACTAAATACCAGCTCAGCCACGTAAAACAACAAGGAAAATCCATTTCTTTTCAGGGAAACACTCTTTTTAACTGTTTAATAGAGTTGTTGCAGAAGTTCTCTCTTGAGTTCAGACACCAAGAAATAAAAAAAAAAAGCAACAGTAAAATTACAAATTTTAAATGAAAAATCGGCTCCAGGTGTGACCACATTTAATTCAGCCCAGGTTTGCTGTGCCCCCTCCTCAGGGATGGGATCCAGAGAGGGCTCCAGCTCCATAAAAGTCCACAGTTCCCCAAATT
The DNA here is from genome assembly GCA_035041135.1 of Platyrinchus mystaceus. Classification (NCBI taxonomy): domain Eukaryota; kingdom Metazoa; phylum Chordata; class Aves; order Passeriformes; family Tyrannidae; genus Platyrinchus; species Platyrinchus mystaceus. The sequence goes on along the minus strand of JAWWLV010000061.1, from coordinate 1,370,960 downwards.
CCCTCTCCTATGCCTGGCACTGTCCAGGCCTCCAGCCCTTGGTATGTGCTTCATAACATCCACTATTTAGGCAAAACACCATTATTATGCTGGTTTACTCTGAATAATCCTGAGGTTTCTTGACTAGATTTAAGGCGTGTTGTGGGATTTTTAAGTCTCAATACTGTAATTATAAAGAGGTTTCCAGGTATCTTATTTCTCCCTTCCCTTCCCCCCCCTTATTCTTGATTGTTGTAGCAATGTATTTGTGCTGTTACAGTTGGCCATAAAGCAATTCTACTTAAACATGACTAGAACTGAAAGCCTGGTTTAAACTGAAATGGGAATAAAAAGCAGCTTTAGACTGAGGTGCCAAACAATTTTAAACGAAGGAGAACAATTTTAAATTAATGGCTTCAAATCAAGAGGCTCTGAATTACAAGTCTAAATAGCACTGAGGTTAGAGCAGCAAGGCCAATATAATTTACGTGTTTCTGCTCTGAAGGCTGAAATGTGAGTTTTGTATTATTGATATTTCTCAGTTTCTATCAATATTGTGGCCGATTGGGTTGTTCTTGCTGTGTTTTCATACAGTGTGGGGTAAATATGTGCTGATTTTGGGGCACCATTCACCTTATGCGTCACAAATAACGTGAAAAAACACAGTACTGAGCTTCCTTCTTTATTCCCTGAATTGTTATCTGTGCATAAATTCCCCTTTTCTCGAGAAAAGCCTTTTTCCATGGGAAAGGGAGGGATCTGATGCAGCCAGGGAGCCTCGTGTGGTTTGTTGCCACTGGAATGGGCTGAGATGCTCTGCTGAAACAGCCTCGGGGAGCAGGGCTGCAGTTCCCAAAATCGGGCTCTGTGGGGAAGTTTTCCCTTAAATAGCTGCTTCTTTTTTTATTTTATTTTTTTTTTACCTCCATCCCCTTCTCCTGGAAGTCCTGGGTCCTGCTGCAGTCTCAGCTTTCCAGCTTCTCTGGGGGCAGGTTTTACCCAATCTAACTCTCCTGGTGAAACAGGTGAACTGTGTTGCAGCCGCTCTCAATAATTAACCTGTTTAATTACATTCAGGGGGAACTACCCCAGCTGTGAACACAGAGTGGGAAAGGTTTCCTCCTGTCCATCCTTTTCCCTCTGCAGGGAGGGTGAAGAGTGCCATGGCTTTGAATTCAAGGCTTTTCAGGACACAGGTGAGCTGGAAACCGTAAGGGAGAAGGGGAAGAAACCTTTGCAAATGCCCTTTTTGATCTACCTTAACAAGTGCTATAGAGAATTAAATGGAATTCATTCCTGTGATGAAGGAATTAATGGCAATATGGAGAAGCAGGCTCAGGTAGGGGACTTGAATCCAAAGGAGGGAATAAAGCCTTGAAATTCAAATGAAAAAAATTATTATATAAGCATAAAGGGAAACTATTTTACACCTGTAAGACTAAATGTATAAATATGAAGCAACTGCTCCCTCTGGGAAAGAGAGGATTGTGCTTCTAATTCACCCAGACAAATATGCAGCTTGGCTCCATCTGATTCCTCACACTTCAGGAAAGACCAACCCAGTCCCTTTGTGTTTTCCCTTTTCCATGGTCTCCACTTCTCCCAGGACTTCTCACTCCTGCACTGGTGTCTCTGTGTCAGCATCTTCCCAAATCCAAGCCCTGTGCTCGGAGGCTTTCCTGCCTCTCCAGGGCTTTAGCAAGCTCCATGTCCTCCAGAAAGGACTGTTGCTACAGTGGATTCAGCTCCCAGAAAAGCCAGGCAGCTGTGGAAGCAGAGAGGAGCTGTTGGACAGAGCAGCGGGTGCGGTGCTCCCCCTCCCCGGGGCAAGGAGGGAAGAGTGATGTCTTTATGGGGCTGAGAAATGTTCTGGCCCTTAGTGCTGGAGTGGGACTAATCTGGGAACAGGTGAGTTATGAGCCAGATAACGAGGGATTTGGGGGGATATCCAGTGTGGAGGCAGCTTGAATTATTTCGGGGCAGGTGCTCTGCTTCTGTAAATCCATCTCACTGTGCCTGGAGCTGGGTGTCTGAAGGAGAACCCTAAAATCGTGATCCCCTTCTCCCAGACTGTCCTCTTTCCTCTTCCTGTGGATGCACATCCTCAATGTTTTCCCCCTGGGACCAGTTCTGTCCCTTCATTGCCTTCTGCAACAGCCTGTTGCCCTGAAACACATTATTTGCTGAGCTCCAGGAAGGTGCAAGTTTGGAAAATCCCCCTTTTCCCCCTCCAAAAGTGTCTCTCAGTGTGGTGGTTCTCCCTGCGTGGCCAGGTCCTGTTTCAGGGTGTTATTTCTAACACAGAACACTGAACAAGCCAAGGGGGAACTTGTTCTCCCTGTCCTGAAAAGCCACATGAAATGGGAAGCAGGAGTACAGGAATCCCGTTGTATGCAGGGAAAACCCAATTAGTCTGTGCACCCTGACAAAAGTAGAACTGAGCCTTTTAGCAAGGAGTAGTTAATCTTCTTTAGAAAAACTTAGCAGGGACTACCAGTGGAATAGAAGTTGGTGCAGTACTGTTGAATATCTCTAAAGCCACTTAGAGGTTCAAAGAATGAACAAGGCCACTGCCAGCCTTATTATTTTGATTTGTTTAATGAAAATACTTTGCTCATTCCAGAGATGTTATGCTTTGATAAGGTAATTGTTCAAGGGCCCAGCTTACATCCTATTAATGCTGCACCCTGGGCAAATTAAGCCTGACCTAGTGGAGAGCAGAGCCCGGTGGTGCTGGTGACACTCTGCCTTTTGTTCCATGTCCTGACGGGAAGTGGGGCTGGAGTTTTATCCTTTGGTTTGGGGTTTGCCTTTCCTGGGGGGGGGGGGGCGGAAGCATTGAATCCCTATTAGTTGCAGGAATTCCCAGTGTGGATAACCCAGCTCCCTGGAAAGCTGTAGGATTGGGACTGAGAGTGCAGGAGCATTTAAAAAAATAAAAAATAATAAAAAAAAAAAGGACTTTTTTTCCTTCATAAACAGTCCTGGAAATGGAAACTGTTTTCTCTGTGATTTGGGGCTTCCAAAACTCCATGATCTGATCGTACAGAACTTTTTTCCTTCTTCAGCCCCAAAGTTAAGAAGATCCCTGGTGAACAAGCAGAGCCTTATTCCATTGAGGAAGGAGGAGAGCTAAGGACCAACATGAGCCTGAGGGTCGTGCTTTGGAGCTTAAAATTCCCTTCCCTACCCCGTCCTGGCTTCTCCCATCCCACCTGCGAGCAAGAGCAGATCTTAGGGATGAATCCAGGTCATTTCTGGCCCGGAGCTCCCCTTGAGGAGCTGCCTTGGCCAAGGACCTCGGAGTCCTGGGGACACTTGGGATCTTCTGGGACTTCTGCACCAGCAGGACGGGGAGGATCTGAGAGGCTGGAGAGGCAGCAAAAATCTGCACCCACATTTTATCTGCTTCCTTTGGCAGCTTCTGGACTTTACTGAAAATAAGCAAAATTAAATTTTCGGGGTTATGTTGAGGATCTGTGGATTTGACTTCCCTGATCCTGGACCAGCAGCTGCTTTTCCAGCTCTCAGCCACCTTTTTAACTAAACATCCCCTTTTCCCGTGGCTGCAAATATTCCTTCTCTCCTTTCTGGGTTTTCTGGAAAAACAAACACTTCGGGCTGAATGTGCTACTCCTCCTCTCCCGATTTCTTTTTTTTTTCAATGGCCATTTTAAAAAATGCGGAAGTCCCGCAGAAATATTTTTTTTTAAAACCCCGGTTTTCAAGGTGGATTTATCGCCCTTTAAAGAGAGATTTATTGGATAATCGCTTAAAAAAATAATGCTTATTACTCCGGGATCTCAAATGGAAAACCTTCCCACATTAGTAATCTTCTTGTAATTGCAAAGGTAGGAACTTTTCATTAAATAATTCATCCCCAGGCAGTTTGGTTTTTTTTTTTTTTTCTTTTTCTCGCATCCTACTTGTGGTGAAAATTGTGATCAAATACTTGAGGTTTTAGCTGACCAGATAAGACACATCTGATTTATCTCCTAAGGAGATTTCTCATCTCTAGACCCGCATCGCTCCAGAAATGGGATGGCATCTCCCAAAAAAACCCAACCCAAACCAAAAAAAAGACTTTTTTTGCGGAGAATCCCAATTAACAAAATTGCTGATTGGGGCGGTGATTTTCCGGGCAGGTTTAGTTAACCTGGGAGCAGCTTTTTCTAGTCGAAAATGGGATACACAACCCCTTTTCCCCCCCAGTCTGGTGGTGTTCGCCCCCTCCAAGGACAAATCCAACTTGAAAAGCCCCTTCCTCCCGCGAAGGCTGCGAGGGATGGACGGTGAGGAGCAGAGATGCTCCTAAAAAAATAAAAATAAACCCCAGCCCTGTTCCCTCCTGCTCCTAAGTTGGCTCTCGGCGCTGATTTACAAGCCGTTTCTCCAAAGGGAATAGCGATATACGGTATTTATCAACCAGAAACATACCTTAGGAAACCATGGAGATGCGCAGGGAAAGGGGGAAGCGGGAGGAATTCTGCCCCGGCTCCTTTAAGCAGTTACTTGCTCCTTTCCTGATTGATGCTTGTTTTAATCTATTGCTCGCTGCTCCCAGGAGAGAAAAGAAGGGGTCTCTCTTTTGTGAACGTGGGTAATGAAGCAGAGAACTGGGCAAAAAAAAAGGGGGGAAATATTGAAAAATTTCCAAAAATTCCAGAAGGGGTTCCCCGTTTCTCAGCCGGGCGCGCAGGTAACACCCCGGCCCCCGGCCCTGCATGTGAAATCGCCATTTCACCCCTGCACACTCCTTAATTGTTAGAAAAATGATTTGTGAAATTGCTTTCCAGCAGGAGTGTCCCCCTCTCCCCCGGCTGTGACAGTCCCCTGTCACCCCCTTATCCCCTTTTCCGCCCCCAGACAAATTTAAGGGGTGAGGCCGCACGGCACCACAGCCCTTAAATAAAAATAAATTAAATAATAATCATTAATGGAGCTCTTTGCTCAGTGGCTGCCCGGAGCAGGCAGCAAGTGTTGGAGGAGAACGTGAATTTTTTTTGCCTGAAAGTGCCAAATCTTACCCCAATTCCGGGAGAAAGGGGGGCACGAGAGAAAACAAATGCCGTGTTTGATGTGAGAGGTTTTTCTGCCGGCGAGGTAACCCTAGAGCGGCGGGGAAGGCAGGACTCCGGCTCGGCTCCTCGAGTTTAATCTTCCCCCGGTGCTGGGAGAGCAGAAACATTTAATTTTCAACTTTATTCCCAGGCTCTTTCCCCCCCCCCCCCATCCAAGCAAATGAAAGGCAAATAATTGAATTACTGGTGCAGGAATGCGGTGGGGACGGGGCTGCAAGGGGCTCCGAGCTGGTGCCGCTCCTCTCTGCCCGTTATTTTTTGCCTAAAACTTCGGGAATTGGTGTTTTTGGGGCGGAGGGAAGGAGAGACACTTTATTTTCGTTTGCTGGAGCCCCAAAGTCGGAGCTGAGCCGGGCTGAGATTTCGGGAGCAACCTGACACCTTGGAAAGAATTTTAATATCGCATTTTTCCTCCCTGTCCCGTGGGTTTTTTGGTTTGTTGTTTTTTGGGTGTTTTTTTTTTTGGGGTGGGGGGGCGAGGGTGGGATTTGGGTAAATTTGAGGCGTGAAAACGTGAGCAAAGCAAGTCGTGGCCGCGCAGCGAAGGCGGGTGCGGGTTTAGGCTGAGCGGCCGCGGGGGGGGAGGAAGAGGGTGAGCGATGAAGATGTGGCCGGGCCGGGGAGGGGTCCGGGCAGGGCTTTAATTTCAAAGCGAAAGGCAGGACAGGAGAAGGGGGGGCTGAGGGCGGCGATGCCCTCGGGAGGGACGGGGAGGAGATTTAGGGACCGCATTGGGGTCCAGCCGGGCCAGAAGTGTCGCCGGCTGCTCCCCCCACCCCCTCCCGGGGATGCTTTTGAGGGAGGGGGAAGAGAAGTTTCCAGCGGTTTGCACGGCAAGTCCTTTTACAGCTGCAAACAAAAGGGTTCGTGAGCCCTGGCGTCACGTCCCGCTGCGAGGAGGATTCTTGCCCCGTTCCCATTTTGGGGGGAAAACATTAGTTATTTGTTCAGCCCGTCCCGGGTCAGCGAGCGAGCGGTGCGCGGGAGAAGCGCGGGGAGCTCCGCACCCCCCCACCAACCACAGCCCCCAAAACGGGACCGGCTGAGCCGCTCCCAGCCCGGCTCGTAATTAAAGATGGGATGTTGATGAGGGAGGGGAGCAGAGAGTTACCTGGGGTGGGGAAAGGAGGTATTGGGGTCGTTCGGCTGCTGCCGAACCCGGCCCCAAATAACAGGGGGTTCGGGGGGGATGCTGAGAGCCGGGAAGGACGAGCCACCCGCCCCCCCCCAAGAAAGGGATGGGAAGAGGAGGAAAAGTGGATCCAAGCCACTCCTGGGGGAGGGGGATACAAGGCAGTGAATGCCGGGCTCGAGTGGGCACCTGAGGGGAGTATTTTATTTATTTATTTATCTATCTATCCATCTATAGTATTTAGTATTATTTAAGGTTTGTTTTTTATTTATTACAATTTTTAATTTTAATTTAATTTTATCTTTATTATTATTTATTATAATTGATTTTGGTTTTAATTCCTCAACTTAATTTTTTTTTTTAAATCCACGCTGCAATTCCCCAGCCCGGGGCGAGATCATCCCCCCTCCCTGAAACCCGCAGGGAAGCTCAGCTTAGCAAAAAAAGAAAAAAACCACACAAAAACCTTTCCCAAACTTTTCCTCGTCTTTTCTCACCCCAATATCTTTTCCAACAGAGGGAAGGAGACCCCAGATTTCCATCAGAAGGAAGCCAAGCCTAGTAATGAATAATAATATCCTAAAAAAAACCCAAGGAGCGAGCCCAGGGCTCTGCCCGCCGCTGCTCTTATTGGTCCCTCGGCCCCGGCGCGGAACCCCCTTCCCGGCCGCGGATAAAAGAAAGGAGCCGGAGCCTATCAGAGCCCGCTCGTCCTTCCCACCGCCCCAACTTCCCCGCGTTACCAACTTCCAGCCCCCCTCCCCATCCAACACCCCCTTCTCCTCCTCCCACTCCCCCCCAGCTCAGCATCCCTCGAGCGGCAAAACCACTTCAAGAAAAAAAGAAAAAAAAAAAAAGAAAAAAGCGCAATAACAAAATCCGGGGGGACGCGCCCCCCGCCCCCCCAGCCCTAAGCCCAGCCCAGCACAGAGGCAACTTTGGATGTGTCTGCTCTTCCCGGCACTCCGGGTTACATTCCTCCGGAGCGCCCGCTCAGGCCGGTTGTGACATAGCCCTAAAACTTTAAGAGGAATTTCTGGTGGGTGAATCCCCCCTTTTTCCCACCCCTCTTTTATTATTAACGTCATCATCATCTATTGATTTTTTTTGGTCATTATTTTTTTTTGTTCTGATTTTTTTTTTTCCCCCTCGGAGCAAAGATTTCTCCCTTGTTTTGCAGCCGCGGGCTGGAAGATTGAAGCGCTTCGGCTGCGAGGAGAGGCAGCCTCGCAGCCCCTCCCAGGCTCTCTCGGCTCTCCCGGGGCCAAGGGGTTCCCCCCCCACCCCGGTTTGGACCGGACCCTCTCGGCCGCCCCGACGCCCCCCCACCATGGCAGCGCTGCCCGGGACGGTGCCTCGGATGATGCGCCCGGCTCCGGGGCAAAACTACCCTCGCACCGGCTTCCCTTTGGAAGGTAGGTCTGGGAATACCCCTCTCCATCCCTCCACACCTTGGAATAACCGGGGGGGGGCCGAGCTCGGGTGCTTCGGGAGGGGGGGACGCAGCTGAACTTCGCACCGGGGGAGGTTCCCGACCTGAGCATCCAACTTCTCACCGCTCCCGCTGGGGCTGCTGCCTCCCCGCGAATTACTGGGCTTTGCCTTGGATTTCCCTGTATTTAAAGTATTCCCAGGCATCCCGCAGAATTTCTGGGGCAGCTTCACATGCTTTGGGCTTATTTAGGGGGTTGAGGTTTTTTTAACCCGCAAATGTCCCGACAATTTAAGCTCCACGTAAAGACGGGAGGAAACAACCAAATCGATAATTTTCAACTTTTCCGGGGGAAAATAAGAATAGAAACCTTTAGCCGGGGGGATCCTGCGGCAGCGGGAAGCCGAGATGTCCTTGGCCGGGGCTGGCGAGGGGAAAAGGGGGGACTTTGTAGCTGTCACCTCGCTAAGTGTCATCCCCACCTCCCAGCGCATCTTTCCCCATCCTCTGCCTTCCCTTTGTGAGAAGGGAGTTATTATTTCCAGGCACACACATTCCAAAAAGAAAAAAAAAAAAAGAAAGGCGAATTTCGAGCGGGACCCTTCTCCCCGCATTTATTAAACAGGAAAATTTCATCCTGACCGTGATCAAGTGGCGAAACTCAAACCTGTGGAAAACCACGCAGGCTGCAAAACATACAAGCTGGGGGGATTTGGTGAAGTGCTTTTCTGTAGCAAATGAAGTAAAACAGACGGCAAGGGAAAGGATCAAAGGATTACAACAATATTTGCACAACATGACTGGGAATAATGAAAAGAGAGAGCGGCCGGCGGTTTTAGTACCTCTTGAATGTAAAATTGGCCACTCGAGTGTTATCTGTCGATAATGATATATCCGGGGAGTGCTGGCCAAGTGACTTGGAATTAGTGGTGCATGATTCTTGTTAAATCGCGAGGCAATTTCTGGAATCGACTTTTCTTTGTATAAAGAGAAAAATCACCCCCCTCGCCTTCCCTGTCTCTCGCCCCCTCCAGCCTTGTGCAAATTACCCAGCTGAGTTCTTCTTCCCCTCCTTTTCTTCCCCCCTTTTTTTTTTTTTTAATTTCCAGCCTGTGAAATCGTATTAATCTACAAGATCTACATTGCGAGATATTAAATAAATTGGGGAGGGGGATTAAGGAGCCGCCGGTCCCTCCGCTCCGGGCGGGGATGCGCCGGGAGAGGTGTCGGGGAAGCGGCGCGGCCGCGGGGAATCCGCGTTCCCCCCGCACCTCCCCAAACCGCGGAATAACCCCCCACCAAAACCACAGAAAGAAAAACAGCAACAACAAAAAAGCCCAACAAAAAAAAAAATGCCCCTCGAGGGTGTTTAAGAAATTATTTCCAAAAGTTTGTTTGAAAACAGAGAGCTCCGTAAATTGAAGCAAGAAGCGGAGTGCGCTTTTTTGGGAGCGAAATGGGAAGTTTGGGGGGGGGGGGGTTGTTGTGCGCTTTTAAATCTTATTTAAAACGTCTGGTATTGTTTAAAACAAAGGTGTGAAGCCCTAAATATATATAAATATAATGGATAGAGACACAGGGGCTGTGGCGGGTGATGGCTGTGCGGGTCGTGGGTTATTTTTATTTTCCCACTATCGCTGGGAAAAGCCTCCCGCGTGATGTCGGGATAAAACCGAGGCCAGGGCACGGACGAGAGGCTTCTCCCTTCTTTAAACGATTCAAATCCCGGGAGAGAAGCTGAAGGCGCGGGGAGGGACGCGCCCGGTTTCGCTGGATTTTCCCCTCTTTTAACTTTTCCCCCCTCTTTGTTGGGTTGGGGTTTTTTTTCCTCCTCCCTTTCCAGTTTCCACCCCGCTGGGCCAGGGAAGGGTGAACCAGCTCGGAGGGGTTTTTATCAACGGTCGCCCGCTCCCCAACCATATCCGGCACAAAATCGTGGAGATGGCTCACCACGGGATCCGGCCCTGCGTCATCTCCCGCCAGTTGCGGGTCTCCCACGGCTGCGTCTCCAAAATCCTCTGCAGGTACCAGGAGACGGGCTCCATCCGGCCCGGAGCCATCGGAGGCAGCAAGCCCAGGGTGAGTGCAATGTGGGCACCGAGCTAAACCTCCCTCCTCACGCTAAAGAAATTCACATTTCGTGTTCGGGGGGCCAAGTTTTCCAAGTGTTTTTTTCAGGGGAAGGGAGAAGGAGGGGAAAGGGCTTTAGTAAAGATGCACTTTTCGGCCTCCGATGGGTAGAAAACCGAGCAAGTTGAAGGCTATGAATAAATTAAAGTGATTTTTTTCTTCCCGGTGTGCAACAAGTGGTGCACGTTCAAGCGTTTGCTTCAGCCCCGGTGTGAGGGGAGGAGAAGGGTCGGGATGTTTTGGGGAATAATACATTGCCTAATGTAGATAAACACCCCAAGAAACATCCCCTGCACCTCCTCCCTGCCTCCTTCCCCTGCTCGAGATAAACGCGCCCTGGCTGATCTCCTGGGCCCCCAGGGATTCTACTTTTAGGGTGGCCAACATTTGGGAGAGGGGGACCTCTTCTCGGCTTTATTTTCCTCCTTTCCTCCCTCCAAACCCCCATTTTCAGCCCCAAAACCAGCAGCCCGGGCAAGGAGGATTGAACTGAGCTGCTCAACTCTTCTTTTCAATTAAAAGCGCTTTTTCTCTCCCCTCCCCTCTCTCTGCACTCGCGGACACGCACCGGTGTCCCTTGATCACAAAAGCAGGTCGCGACTCCCGACGTGGAGAAGAAAATCGAGGAATACAAACGGGAAAACCCCGGGATGTTTAGCTGGGAGATCCGGGACAGGCTCCTGAAGGACGGGCACTGCGACCGGAGCACTGTGCCCTCAGGTGAGAAGGCAGCTTGGCAAGAAGGACACCCCAACACCCGCAGGAACACGGAGGGAAATCATTATCGCCACCAAAAATATTTTCCAGGGGCTCTTACACCCTCTCGGCCTTTGTTTTGATAAGGGGGGAAAAAAATCACCCCAAGCAAAGCCACAGCAGCAAATAAACCCCAGGCCAGGGGGGGTGGTGCTCTTGTCTCTCTGTGGTCTGTTGCAAAACCAAACACAAACAAACCAGTTCTCCCAACTCATTGCAGCTCCCCTGGCAGCAGGGCCGTGCTGCTGCAGCCCTCGGGGAGGCAGCCCCCAAACCCAGGGCTAAAGGGGACCCCGCTTACCCTGTTGGACTTTGCTCAGTGGGGCTGCAGAGCAACATTTCCATCAGCCAGAGCCCCCAGTTGTCCGTGGAAAGAGACCCTGTACCCCAATCTTTGGCCTGCAGGGGTGTGTTCAGGGTGTGTGAGTTCTTTGGGTCCCAGCTGTGAGTTGCCCACTGTTCTGGGGGCTGAGCCTTCTCTGCAGGGCACATTTACCCCAGAGCAGGCCAGGGCCCAGGTCTGGATCCAGGCCGTGGGTTCCCATTTGGAGCTGGGTGATAGTCAGGTATGGGGGGGTCTTTTCCCTGTTACAGAGCAGGTGACACTCCCTGTGGTGCCACCCTGGGATGCAGCACTGGCTGTGATGCCCCGTTGGCACAACCGGGGGCTGCTCGTGCCGGGGGCCCTGGGAGGGTGTGAGCAGGTCCAGCTTTGGGTGCCCACTGGGCAGCTCAGGGGCTTCGGGGGGTTTTGGGGGGCACGGAGGCCCGGGCAGGAGCGTTCCCTGGGGGGCAGAGCCCTCGGGGCTGAGCGAGGCCTCCTGCCCACGTCCTGCAGCCCCGGCTGGGCTTTCCCAGCCGGGTCCCACCTGGCCTGCCCAGGCAGCTTATACTTGCCCTCTTGTCTTTGACTGTCTGAGGTTTAGTGAGTTCGATTAGCCGGGTGCTACGCATCAAATTCGGGAAGAAAGAGGAAGAGGAGGACTGTGACAAGAAGGAGGAGGACGGGGAGAAGAAGGCCAAGCACAGCATCGACGGAATCCTGGGCGACAAAGGTAAAGGAGACCGCGCTGCCCCGGGGGGGATGGAGGGGACGTTTGGGAGAGGGAGAACAAGAGGAAGACGAGATGGTTCCAGAGCCTCCGGTGTTTGTTCTTTCCAAGAATGACTGCTGGGTGGCAGAGGGAGCGCTGCAGGGCCCTGGCAGGGGAAGGTGGTACCCACCCCTCGGGCTGCGGGTGCTTTCCCGGGAGAAGAGTTGCTGGTGTTCTGCTCTGGATCAATCCTATGGAGAGAAGGAAAGGAGACGGCTGGTGGAGGGGAGGGGGAGGCATCTCTGATTCCTAAATGAATTTGTTAAACAGATTTCTCTCCTGCTCTCTAAGTGGTCCCCTGAAACTCTGGCTGACAGTTGACCGATTTGGCCAATCAATATCAATTAGAGCAGCCGCGATCGGCGCAGCCACAGAGCCACCGGGGCCGGGGGGCCTCGGGTGGGAGCAAACAGGGGGGCTGCACCCCTAAAGGAGATCAGGCCAAATAAATCTGGCAGCTCGGATGGAAGGCTTAAGGCCGGGCTGGTGCTGGGGCCCTGTTATCACCTCCCATGATCGGTGTTTTCTTCTCTCGTGGGAGGAAAAATTAAACTTTTTAAAGCTTCTGTTCTCTAAATGTGGGGTTGGGGATGAGGAACAGGAAGAGCCGGCCACTGCGGGAGCTGGAATTGGAATTTTGGCAAACTCGGCGGGGGTGGTGATTCCCCTTCCAAGAAAACGGGGGGAAAGGGACACTTTTAGGGAGAATAAATGAGATTTATCAATGAAGGTGATTAAGTTGAAGTAACGGGAGGGAGGAGTTGCTGTATCGGTGTGGGCAGAAAATGATTTCCTTGTGTCACGGAGCTCGGCGCTTTCTGGGGGGAAAGCAGCAATTTTGGAAGTCTTGGGGATGTGCTTCGGGAAATTGGGAATTACTACTTTTCTCCCAAACTGATGCAAAACGAAGATGGGCTGAGCCCGCTGGGGTTCGGTGGGTTGGAGTTTTAGGGGATTCGGGATATTGTCGGGCCAAGAGGAAGCAGAGTGAGAGGGATTTTCCCCATGGAGCCTTTCCCCCATCCCGGTGTGGGAAGCGGCAGGGAATCCCTCCCGAAGTTTCTCACTAGCTCCAAAGTTTTCCCCGTTTTGGGACAATGCGAGTGAGTGGGGCAATATTGACGAGGGGGGAATTTGGGGCAGATAAAGCTTCTCCGTGTCACCATCGAACGTTCCTGGGAGTTTTAAATGAAGGTGCACAAAAGGGTTTTATTTTTTTTTTTCTTTAAGGATCTGATGCTTTTTTTTTTTTTTCCCAACCTTGAAGATGAACTTCACTTACAAAGACCTTCAAGTCTATTGAAGCTTTATAAGTAAAAGATTCCTGACCACAAAAGCAAACAGTAGAAGAAAAAAAAAAAAAAAAAAAAATGGAAGTAAAAAAGGAAAAAAAAAAAAAACAAAGGGGGGGGGGAAAGGGGGGAAAACCCGAGGCTGCCTTAAAAATGGAGTAAAGGGATGGGGGAGGGAGGGCTTGTCTATTCTCATTCAAAATTCGGCAAGGAGGAGAAAAAGTTTGGACAAAGGGCCAAGGAAGGGAAGAAAGGGAGATAAATTATTCAAAACTCCCTGCTGTTAGATAGTTTTGTAATATTATAGGACCGTCTGTTGGAAAAAGGGAGAACCGTTGGACGTTGCAAAATGTTGCTTGTGATTTGGAAAGAGGCGATGCTCATTTGCAAATCGGGGCCATTGTGTCCGCGGAAAGCTCCCCCCTATCACTTTGGGGTGTTTTTAATTTTATTTAAGGGAGGTAAAGAAGATTTTAGGATTTAAAATTTATTTTAACCGCGCCTCACCGCTTGAAAAAAAAAATCTATATCATTTTTAAACAGCGGGTTGATTTATTTTTTCCCTTGTCAGCACGTTTTCCCCGTCACCACCCCCAAAATAATAATAATTAAAAAAAAATTAAAAAGAATGAGTGAAAGAGCTGGAGGCTCTTTATTCGTGATTAACACGCAGAAGTGCGTGTCAAAAAGCAAAACAAAACGCTCTCTTCCTCCTTCATGGGTAATATCGCGGACAAATAAAACACGAGCCCCCATTTCTTTATGAAAGAAGGCTAATTTGGGCAAATTCCCGCTGCCGGAGCCCGCGGAGCACCGCGGTACCTCCAAGCGCGCAGGCTCCGCTCGCATCCCTGGAGAGAAATCCGGAGTTATCAGGAATTTAACATTTGTTTTCCTCCCCCGCGGTAGCGCTCTGACTTTGTAGGTGGCAGAGAAATCACCCCCAAAGGCTCTAATTTGGGGTTTTTTTGGGGAGGGGGGGAGAGTGAACCGCGGGTGCGGGTTGGACCCGACGCATCCGAGCGTTGCGCGATCGTGTCCGGCTGAAAAACAACCCTTAAAAAATAAAAATTGACCGCCGTCAATGTGTATTTTAACGCCTGGGAAAGCTTTAATGGCCCCAATTAAGATAATTGATGATTCAACGTGCAAAACACTCCGAGGCGGTGGGTGCACGCTGGATATTTTTTTCGCTCGAAAATGGTGATATTTTTATATAATAAAATTAAAATCTCTTCAGAGCTGTTTCCCCCTTCACCTTAATTTTTTTTTCCGGGAGGTTCGCAATAAAAATAAAAATACACCGCACTGCTGCAACTTGTTCTCAGCTTCGCGTCGGGAGGTGTAAAGGGTTTTTATTATTATTATTATTATTATTATTATTATTATTATTATTGTTAATTTCTGATTTTTAACGCGGTTTTCTGATTCTCGCGGGTGGCGAGACGGGGGGGGGAAACTTTGTTTTGGCCTTTTTCCTCTTGACAAACGTTTCATTGCGGGTTCTCCTCGCAGGGAGCCGGAGGAAGACAGCCCTAAATGCTCTCTCTTTTTAAGTGTTAAAGAAAGCTTCCACCCTGCGCCTGTTTCTTTCTATCGTCTGCTTGGCATTTAATAATGTTAAGACTTATTAGAGCTGGTAATGAAAACTGTGGCTGTTGAATAGGGAGCTGTGTTGGAGAAGGGTGTAATAGCTCCAAGGCATGCTAAGAAATGTATTTATCCCCAATCAGTACTCACTCTCTGAGTTCCCAGCACAAACGTTAAGTTGAAGGGTTTTAAGGCAGATTAAATTGAGCCTTTATTTCTTTGCACTTTCATCTTTAAACGGCTCACTCCAGCTAGCCCTGGGCATATATTCATGAGGCTTCACTTTATTTTTTTTTTATATATATATTTTTTTATATCCTTGTTAAGACCGAGTTGTTATTATTATTATTTGGGCTTGTTGTTATTTATTATGGCTGGTGGGGTTTAATAGGGAGGGTCACGCGTGGGGGCTGCGCTGTTCTCTCCCGCGGTGGGGACGGAGGGGGGGGGGCATTTGGACACCCCCAAATTTGAGGGGGTGCTGCTCGGGGGTTAATTGGGAGGAGCAGGGGAAGGGCCTCATCCTGGTGGGGTATTAATTGCAACCAGACGCGGGGGAGGGGGGTCGTGGGGTTATGGGGAAGGCGATGGGTCTGCGCTGGAGGAGAGGGAAGTTCGGCAGGTCCCCCCACCCTCCCGGCGTGTCACCCCACGGTCACGGGTGGGGACAGCCGGTCCTGCCCCCTGGACTGCTCCGGGCCGCAGGGCAGGATGCAAAGGATGCTCAGGGCTTGGGTGCTGCGACCCATCTGGGGTGAAAACACGGATTTTTAATTAATTTTCCCCCCGCTTTGTATCTCCGAACTCCTCATTGTTGCACGAAGTTTCTTCCACCGATCGATTTTTTTTTTTGCTTCGGTACCCCCTGGAAATATCGCGTGGGATGGGGAAAGCCGAGTGGGAAAGCCGGGAGAGCGGCGGGATCGATGTTTATTGGCGGTGGGAGAGTAGGACAGGTGTGAACAACACAGGAGGGGGGACATATGGACACGTGCAGGTGATAACAGTTTAATTTGGGAGCCCTCAGTGCCCCTTATGTCGAGTTTTGGGGGGCTGGACAGAGCAGGAAGAGGTTGGGATGGTCCTGCCCAATTTAATTAGGACCGGGGAGGGAAAGGAGAAAGAAGGGGGGACCCCCCCAGCTGGAAAGGGGCTTTGTTTCCCAGGCTGGGAGCGGGGGGAGAGGGGATGTGGAGTCAATTTATCAGCAAACAATCTGCATTGATTTAAAACCAACAAGCGCTTTCTCTGTAAATGTATGTTTAGAAGCGGGAGGGGGGGGGGGAACAGACACTTCATCAAATCAAGGGATTACGAAAGGTTGGCAATCTAATCAAACAGAGACCAGGCGGGATTTGTGAGTGTTGCGAGTGGGATCAGCTCTAATAATGGGGGGCAGGAAAGAGATAGGGTAGTGTCAAGCAATTCATTGGCTTTAGGCTGAGTTATTCTGTGCATATTTCAGGGAGAGAGAAGAGGGAAAAGGAGAGGAGAAAAAAAAAAGCAGGGAGAGGGAGAAGGGAAGGGGGGGCTGGATGTGAGCACACACGGAGCTTACATGTCACAAAAAAAGCTGAGACAAATGAGGTACAACAATAAACACAGATAACAATTACAAAGGCAAACAGTGGCTTTTGGGAACAAGTAGCTGCAGAACCTGGTCTACATAAACAAAGTAGGCAAATGTTTGCAAGATAAACTCCTTCCTAAATCAAGTGTGACGGGAAGGAGAGAAGAGAGGAGGAGAGATAAGGTTGGAAAGAGGAATAAACGAGTATAATCTAATACAAGACATTTTAAAAAACAAATTTAAGACAAGGATGCGGGGAGAGAGGTTCAATTATACAGTAGGAAGTGAAATAATATAAGGGAGATGTTTGTGATCCAGGGGTTGTTTGGGTTTTTTCTTTTTCTACATCATTCCCCCTCCCTTCTTTGGGGGAGAAGAATAGGTTCAATTAGAGACCGGGGGAAAATATTAAGGCAAATATTGGTATCAAAAGCGCTGGCTGGCAGGTGGGGTGCCCGGGGTTCAGCTTGAGCGGCAAAGGAAGTATATTCGAGACGTTTTAATCTCTAATTTGAAGGTGGATGGTAGATTACATTATCCAGGGGGGGATAGGAAGCAGATCTTTGGCGATGGGGGGAGATGGATGGCGTGATAGAGGAGAGGAAGGAAGCGGGGAGGTCTATTTCTAATCCCAGGTTTCGCCTGTAATTGGGGTAGGAGAGAGGAGGCAGAGATTGAATTAAGAGGCAGGAAGGCTGTGAGGGAAATGTGTGATCCAGGTGTGGGCAGAGGCTGGTGGGAAGCAAACAGACCCCCCCCCCCCAAAAAAAAAAAACCCCACTCTTAACCCCCAAATAATTTAAAGAAGTAGTTTAGGGTTGTGTTGGGACTTATTCTCCTTTATGGAGACATGTATATATGGATCTTTCCAAATGAGAATTGTATATAAGAGAGGAGAGACGTGTCTGCAGTGTGGTTAAAGGAATTAGATATTTACCAGTTTGAAATAAGCCTGGTTATAAAAAAAGGGAGAGAGAGAGAGACACTGAAAAGATGAGACGGGAGAACACTTCAAACGAATTCATCATCTGGAGTGGTGAAGGGGAGATTTAGAGACAGTATTGGGAAGTTATTTAGATATTAATAACATATTTTCCTGAGGCGTCAGGAGTGCCTCCATACGCACTTTTTTCTCGCAGCTATTTGGCTGGGTGAAATATGGGAGACCCAAATGTTGGGAAGAGATAACACAATCAGCCGAGCCCTGGTCCTATGACTGCATCATAGCATTAAACCCGGATTAACCTCCCCTTTCTCCCCCTCCCCCTCTCCCATTTCACCCCCCAGCC
>JAWWLV010000061.1:1312941-1351885 GCA_035041135.1 Platyrinchus mystaceus | reverse complement strand
CACCCCCCCCGCCCCGAGAAGCTTTCCAAATTTTTCAGGGGAATTTACATGGCAGGATTTTAAAGCACATATAACACTGGCCTTAAAGCTGTAAGGTACTTACTCGAGCATTAGGGTAAGGCGGGGGGGGGAAGGATCTTTCTGAAAATTACGTTTGCTACAAAAGAAATAAGCAAATAAGGGACCCTCTTAAGACCTGAGCTTTGGAGATATTATATATTTATAGAGACTCTTCTTAAGAAAAAAAAAAAAAAAAAAAAAAAAAAAAAAAAAAAAAAAAAGAGCCCATTTCAATCAGCTGCCACATTTCTCTCCTCTCCCCCACTGGGTTTTACTCTTTTTTATTATTTCTTTTTATTTTTGTATTTAATCTGAACTTCAGGCTGGTTTGGGCTCTGGGATTTTTGGGAGCAGAAGATGCTGGGGAGGGTCTCAGAGCGGGAGGGTTCCGAGCCGGAGAGGGGGAACCCCTGGGTGGGAGCTGCTCCTGCCCGGCCGGGCACCGCTTCCCTCTCCCGGGAGCGCTGAAGATGCAGGTGGAGGAGCCAGAGCCCCGGGGGTTGGATTTTGGGGGCTCCTTGTCCCCTGCTCCCCTCTCAGCCCAGGAAAAAAAACCGGACGGAGTTGGGAAGCGCAGGTGCAGCTCAGGGAGGGAGCGGAGGTGGCGATGGGGATGAGGATGCAGCTCTGACGGCGGGCCCGGTGGGGAGGGGGAGGTTTGCTGCATCCCCCCCTCCCAAAAAACCCTCCTCCTTCGCAGCTCATCCCAAGCCGCAGACGGTCCCCGCTCGGGAGGGCTCGTCCTGCGCTCTCATTTCGCAGGATCGCGCCACAAAAGAAATTAGATGTCAGCTAATGCCTGTTTATAAAGACATTTGTCATCCGGAGTTGGGGAGAATTGGGAAGAGCCGAGGAGGAGCGGGGAGGGAGAGGAACAGAATCGGAGCCTTTTTAAAAGGCAGAGTCTGAAGGTGCGAGCGATGCCGATATTTTGGGGGCACGGTCTGGGACTGACCCCTGCACTTGAACGGACCTCGGGGCTGTCGGAGGGAGAGGGGGGATTGCAGTTCCTCGGAGGGGGATTGTAACGCCTCGGAGGGGGGTTTCATCCCCTTGAAGGGGCTGGGAAGGGGAGAGAGGGGGGGGAAGAAAAAGAAAAAGTAGGTGAGGAAAAGTAGAGGCAGCTTGAGGAAATTGAGAAGCTTATAGTCTTTGATCCTTGGATGCTTTTCCTTATCAGAAACATTTGTGGTGACACCGGTACAAAGGAAGTTCATCATATTACAGACTGCTCGGGCTGCTTGCAGGAATCACTGTCTATTAATTAGCAAGCGCTCTGTCTTGTGGGACACACGAGATCTGAGGCTACATATTACTTGCTTGGATGGCTCTGGGTCCTGTGATGAATTGCTGTAAAGGGCCGGTGCTGTTTATAGGCTCTGCAGGGACAGCCGAGGCAGAGGGGAGGCGGGGAGGACCCTCGGCTCATTCATGAAATATATCTATATCTATCAATCTATAGATGGGGAGGGAAGAGGGGAAGGGGGTCGCTCATTCATGAAATTCTGCAGCTGGGGAGACATTTTAGCTCATCCATTTTGTGCACGGCCGGGCTGCGCAGCTCGAGGGCTCCGGGAG
Source organism: Platyrinchus mystaceus (assembly GCA_035041135.1). Classification (NCBI taxonomy): domain Eukaryota; kingdom Metazoa; phylum Chordata; class Aves; order Passeriformes; family Tyrannidae; genus Platyrinchus; species Platyrinchus mystaceus. The sequence continues at coordinate 1,350,247 of JAWWLV010000061.1, read as the reverse complement.
GGTTTGGGAGGACGGAAAACGCCCTTTTAAAATAAAATATATATATTTAAAAAAAAAAAAAAAAAAAAAAAAAAGACTAGTCAAGTCTTCCCAAAGACAGGGCAAAGGAGACGAGGAGGTGGCGGTAGAAACGGAGGGTTTAACTCAGCTCAAAACCCTCCACCGAGGGGTGTTCCCCTCGCACCTCCACCTGCACACCGAAAATGCATTAAAAGAAGGATTTTTTTTTTTTTTTTTTTTTGCGGGGGGAGGGATATCAGGGGTTCAAAGAGGGGGCTTTCCAGCCTTTCCTATGGATGGTCGGTCTCCCTCTGCTGTGCCCCACCGGGGGCGGCGCGGAGGGCACCGAGGGATGTCCCGCTGCCCCACCAAGGGATGCTCCCCAGCCCCCCGGGGGTGTTTCGGGTGGGGGCTCAGTGGAAGCGCAGACTATTTTTACACCCTCTCTCCCCTCCCGTCGGCCGTCCCTGCCCCCGGCCTTGCCCCCGTTCTCTGGAAGAGGGAGGAAAAAACCCTTCTTGGTTTTCACTCTTCTCCTGTCGGTTTTTTTTTTTGTTTGATGCTAAAATTGGAAGGCAGCACTCTGCCTGACCCTGGGCAGCGGGGCTGAGGGCAGGGCTGCCGGCGGGGCTCCCCCCGGGCGGGGTGCGGGCTGAGGGGGGCACAACCTCCCCCAGCTTCAACCTTCAGTGCCGCCTTTGTCCCGAGACCCCAAAGCCCGAGGATCAAAGAGACCTGGTGGCATCTCCAAAAGAGGGGGCGGGTGGACAGTTATGAAACTGCGGCCCCCAAACCCGAGGGGAGTCCGAAGAACAATGTTATTTTCCTGTTTTCCAAGGGAAAGGGGAAAACCTGCCCCTGCCCCGCTGCCATTTTCATCAGCGTCCAGATCAGGAGCGGAGGGGAAAGTCCGGAGCGACAGCAATTCTGTAATATATTTAATTTATTTTTCCCCATTATGGAGACGAATTGATTTGCATTTTTATTAGGAATTAAAGGAGAGGGAGGAAAGTTGACTCAACAGCTCAACGAGAAGCTGCTTTTGAGCAACTCCCTTCCAAGAGGAGTTAAAAATATTCGGGTGATTTTCTCCTTGCTCGAAGTTAGAAGAAGGATCCTTAAATCATCCGTGAAACTTCCCACTGTTAAACAACTTCGCAAAGATGATTATTATTTTTTTTCTTGAGAAAAATCAATCCACCCAGAGCCTCGTCTTGCGCTTTAATAACGATTCACAGGCTGCATCATTTTGCATTTTTAAATACAGAAGAGTGTTTAAAAGGAGAGGGTGAGGGTACAAAGGACACCTCGATGTCGAGGGATATTCAGGGAACAGTCATGTTTAAATTCGCTACAATTGTCTCCGGCACATTTGATTGCTCGGAAAAAGAAAGAAACACTGACATGAATAGGAATGGGGGCTGGGGGGCCGCGATTAATAACCCCAACCTTTGTATGGTGTAAATTATCCAAGGGAGGGCGGATAGCCGGGGCTGCGGGGGTTTTAAAGGCATATATATTTCTATATCGGTGTACAGAAGTGCGTAGTTAGCGACAGGCCGGCGTTTTCCAGAGGGATTCGTTATTTTTCTGTGTTTTAACTTAATTATTTATAAATTCTTTTCCCACTTCTCGACAAGATGCCTGTTTGATGCTAAATAGCAGCAAATTGAGCTATTTGAAGCGTTTTGGTTTTTTCTTCCCTGTTTCCTGAGAATGCGAATATTTGGTTTGTACCTTGTTGCTCTCTTTCTTTTTTCCTGGAGTTCTCCACTTAATCTCCTTCCAGCCACAAACCCTCCCCTGTGCGTGCGGGTGAACGTGCTCGCAGCGGGTAAACTGCAGTTGCCATTCCTGAAACTTCAGCAAAAGGAGGAGAAAAGTTTGGAGCGTTTAACGAAGGAAGATTCTTTTTCAATAAACAAACAAAATAACGCAGTTCTTGCCACCCCAAATTCTCTGGAGGGGGTTGTGGAAAGAGGGAGAGATGGTACAGCCTCAGATTAAGACGCATCTAAAGGACGAGGGGATGCGGGATGGTTAAACCCAAGTGATGTTTTGGGGGAAATTATGTGTGTATGAAGTCGAAATCTCCGTTTTACTCAAGGGAAAATACTCAAAGGTTCATAGCGCACAGATGGACAATATTCCCAAATTCTGCTTGGCAAAAGCGTCTCGGCAAATCTCTGTCAAGGAATAGAATAGGGTGGTGGTTGGGATCAATTCCTTCAGAATAAAATAACTCCAGCGCCGAGCAGAAAGCTGGCTGGGTTTAGAGTTCAGTCGTGAAGAGTCAAGTGGCCCCGCGGAGAAAAAAATATCCCCGTCAGCGCCCCCCTTCCCCCCCAGATCAGCAGGGAAACCTAAATATTGTAATTATTTTTTTCCCCGCGAGGCAGGGAAGGGAAACAGCGGAGCCGAACCCTCCGCGCCCTCGCTCCTCTCCCGGCTCCTGGGACTCTGCGAGTTTTCTCTCCGATTTTAAACTTTACCCAGGCTGAATTTGATCTTTTTAACTCTTTTGCCATCCACTCCTCTCTTTCCCCCTCCTTTTCTGACGGTGTTTTTTTTCCTCACGCTGTTTTCTCCCCTTAACCTCCTCTTTTTTGTGTGTCCGCCTTTCATTTGAAGCGAGGCTTTACAGCTTGCTACACTTTCTAAGTGCATCAATAGCCACTTTAGAAATACAAACAACTTTTAAAGATAAAATAACCAAACCAGAATGGGACTTTCAATGGGGGAATAGTTGTTGTTCTTTACCATGGAGTGTGCAGCCGCCTCTGCCTAATCCAGCTTTCATTTTCACCGACAAATGCCAAGAATCTATATCTGTCTCCCAACCCCTCGGGAGCTTGATTACACGACAAAAGGCTGCCATTATCCGCAGGAGAAAACAGGGAGGGGACACGGGGGCTCGGGCCTCTGAGGATGAGGGCATCTCCAAACTATTGACTTAGTGGATGAAGTCAAGAGCAAACACGCTGAGATCTAAAGGGGGGGAAGGCGCTGGAGGAGCGGGAGGCGGGGGGGATGTTCAGGGATGGAGCGGAGGAAAAGCAGCAGCAGAAAGTCCTTGAAAGTAGCGCGGAAGGGAAAGGAGAGAGTTTGGGGTGGAATTAATCCAACTGGGGAAAGGTTTTTCTCCTCCCCCACCCTAGAGAAGGTCGATCGGGGAAAACTCCCACCCGCCCTCCGACCCCCTATTAATGTTTTTTCCCCCGTGTGTTTTCGCTTATGGCGCGATTTAATTTTTTAAAAAGCTCTTCTCCACCTTCCCCATGGGGAATTTGGGTCTCTCCTCCTGCTGAGAGTAGAAAATGGGTGGAGAAACCCAAATCACGCTTCTCTGGGGCACGGGGATGGTGCGGGAGTCCTCACCCCGCCGACCTGCGCATCCTCCCCGGGCTGGGCGCAGGCGCCTCTCCCTAAGCCGGGGGTAACCCCAAGAGAGCCTCACCCCAAAGTTTTGGGGGCATGGGGAAATCTCTTCCCCACCCTCCTCACTGCTGCAGCACGGACACCACTGGCCGGACTCCGTTTTTCTCCCCAAACTGGGAATAAACGGGGTCAAGGTCTCGGCTGCGCGTTTGGCCGCGGAGCCACGATCGCTCCCCGCGTCGGCCCCGCAGAAAGGCTGGAAATTAGGGGCTGGGAGGGGGGTAAAATACCCCCGCGGGTCCGGCGGAGAGGAGAAGTCATCCCACACCGCTGCTTTTCAGGTTTAACTGGCTGCGTTTTGCATGACTGCCTCATTAGCCACCGCTGAGCCGGGATTTGCGGGCCCGGCTCATCCCGGCCCGCCGCGGACAAAAGTTATTTCAGCTCTATCTGTAATTTATCTGGGTCACCTGGGGAGAAATCCTCCGGGTACGGAGAGTGCTAGAAGCGGTACCAAAGGAGTCCCACCGCCCTTAATTACTCTTCAATCAACCTAACGCAGTGGTCCCTTTAAAGAGCTGCTTTTGGTGCAAGAAGCTGCGTTTAAGCATCTGCTCCCCGGCCGAGGAGCCAAAAACCTGCTCCAGCTTAAGGGATTTAAAGGTGTGGAGAGTGTTTCGGGCCGGGCCCTGCGAGCATCCCTTCTGCTGGAAGCATAAAAGTGTTAAACAAAGGAAGAGGGTGGCGGGGAGGTGGGAAGAACCTGGAGGATCCGATTTAAACTACAAAGGAGCCTAAATTCGGCTTTTAAGCGAAATTTATCTTGGCGGAGAGCGAAGGGGAGAGCAGGCTGTGTTTGCAGCGCTGAGGGGCTTTTCCTCCTTGCAATAAGCCCAGATGGACAGCTTCTTTTGTATTATTTTATATTATTTCCCTTTCGTGATATATGTAAAGAGGTGATGAACCTGCTGTTCGCAGCGGGATTGTGATCCAGGACCAGGGTGGTGAAATTTTGCTTTGGGAAAGCTGTGCGGAATCCCCGGCTTTGCGGTCCTACGGACAGTTCAGTGCCTGGCAGGGAAAGAGCAGCTGCTGTGAGAGAGAATAAACGCTAAAAGAAAGAAAAAAATCCTCGTAATCTTGGGACGTATATAATCTACGTCTCCCCGAATCCCAAAAGGCAGCGGGCCCGTCTCTCTGATTTATTTTTACGCTAGCCTAGTTTGCATCCCAAAGAAGTAAACTGCTATTTTTAACCACTGGTTTAAAGCTTAATTAAAAGCCCCTAAACTGATTGTTTTGAAAATTGATTTAGAGGAATTGCCCCAGGGCTGAGACGCTATCTAAGCCAAGGCGCAGTCCCAGAGCTCGCAGTGGTGTCTGCATCGTTAACCCCGAAGTCGCCGGGTGTGGGTGACACACGGGCCAGCGGGGTCCCTACACCCTCTGGAAAGAAAGGTCCTTTGTTAGTCCCGGCTACTGGCTTGCTTGGGTGGATCTCCGCTGGTTTCCTGGAGTTTCGAGGTTTAATTGAATTAAGGGAAGCTCTGAGATGCTCCTGACACCGGGATGGGAGAGCCCTTCCTTTCATCTCGGGAAGCGGGGCTTGGATGAAGGAGAGAGTTATCTCCAAAGACCACAGTATCTCTAAAAGTCGGCTGTGCCAGGGGGGTACACAGGTTATTTTGGTGCCCAAACCCCTTCCCCTCTTGCCAACCTCCCTTTTTGCAGCCACCAGAGCCGAGATGCTGCCGAGCCACCGCTGCCGTAATTATCTTCAATTGCCTCCCCGGGAGAAGGGGCTTTACCTGCTTAAAAGGGGTGAAATGAAAGTTGGTTTGAAGGCTTTGGGAGCGGGAGGGTGGGAAGGGAAGTGGCATTTCAGCCCCGTAATTAGATGTAAACAAGAATAGAGACGGGGCTCCATGGTCAGACAACTTGATTGTTAAGGGATTAACACCTAAGTAAACCAATAAAGGCTCCGCGTTGCTGGCGAGAGCTGCGGGCCAGGCAGGGCTGGGCAAGACTATCAAGGACTAATGGGCTCCCCCCCGGCACAACCAGCCCAGCATATTAATAACCCCCCAAGAAAACGGCCTGGACACGCGTGGGGCCACCCCAGCAATTTCAGGAGTCCGGTTTTTAATGCTTTTGGAAAAGGTTTGAGTTGTTGGGGGCGTTTCTACTGGTTGGGAAGCGAAGGGTGATTCCCTTCCTCGGGATACCTCAAGGTAGACACCCATCTTCATCTGGCACCCATAAACATTACCCGGCACCCATCGCCCTATTTATTAGGGGATTAACTGAGTTAGGAGAGGATTTCCTATCCACCCGAATGGGGCAGAGCATTCCCACCTCCACACGTATAAGTAGGTTCGTTTCTTTTGCGTAAGGAAAACCGCAGGTTCCTTCAACCCTTTAGTGTCTCCATCCCTTCTTAATAATAGCTTAAAAATAATAGAATCCTTCAGAGCCTGCTCGAGCAAAACCCTCCTGGGCGTAGCTCTCCAGGTTTGCCTCCAACTGGGCTTTTGTCGCCGTTTCTTTTCGTCCCAGCTCGCCCCCGGTTGGTATTTCCCCCCCCTTCCCTCCAGCCCTGACCGGACCTTGAGGGGATGGAGGAGTTTAACCTTTGGGAAGAAAGCAACAAAAAAAAAAAATCAAGTCTGGCCTTAAGTGATGTGGTGGTACCTGTAAGCCTGATTTCCATGGCTTTCTGCCATGGATTTGGGATTGAGAAGTACCTGAAAGGCTCAGAGTCAAACTGAGTTCAATAACTTGAGTCTGTTTTGTTTTCCTCCATCTCCGCAGCCTCCAGTGGTCTCTTTGCTCCGCTGGCAGGGCCAATATCGGAGCACTCTGGGGTGTGGGTATTTCTTCCTCCTGATTGCAAATAACCGAAAGATTAGCACCAGCAGCTGTTTGGAATTGGAACAATGGAGAGACCTAGGAAGTGGAGAAATTGAAAAAGGAGAACCCCCCTCCTAATCACCCAGCTCAAAGTTCACCAAGTCAGACTGCATGACTTAACGTGACCTCCACCTCGGCTTCACAGGGCTGTTTGCTTATAGGGAGGCTGGGGGGGAGACAGAAGGAGAGAGGGAAAGGGGGCGGGGGGGATAGCGGGCAGTTTAATGAAATTTCCTATAGAAATGGGAGGTTATGGCGTGGCTGGACGGTCCCCTTTGGCCGCCGCGTGCTCTCGAGGTTGTCCCGTAGGGCGGGTTTGGGGGTTCTCTAACCCACGGAGGGGGATGAACCCCCTCCATCCTCTTCAGGGGTTCGGCCCCTCCTCAGGGGGCCCCATCCTCCAAACCGGGGTCCGTCCCTGGAAGAGGCGCCGAGGACGGGCTGCTCTTGCCGGGGCAGTGACGTCCGCGGTGGGTTCGGGGGATCCCCGCCGTGGGGCGGGGGGCTGGGGTTCGGGGGATCCCCGCCGTGGGGCGGGGGGCTGCGGTTCGCCCACCGGCCCGGCCCTGCGCTGGCTGGTGCAGTGTGAGAGCGGCTGAGCTGTCAGGAGGGGTTTGAATGGGATCCCCTAATGGATTTGACTCGGAAATCTCGACTTGACCAGTTTTTTCCTCTTTAAAACAAACTCATTAAACTTGTCAACACTCATTAGGGCCTTAAAACGCTGAACTGGAGTCACTGGGGAGAGCGGTTGGTGGGGGGCTGCCTGGGGAAGGAGCGCTGGGGAGGGGGCGGCTCAGCGTCGCTCCGTGCCGGGGCTGCGGCCGCGCTCAGCGGCTCTGCGGGGAGGGAGAAGGGGCTGCCAGGAAAATAAACGCCTTAAAAGAGAAATCAAGGGAGGAGAGAGAGAGCCGGCACGGGGAGGGGGCTGTGCCTTAGAAATAGGGGCATCTCCGCACCCCCCCCCCCCCCCCCCCCCCCCCCGCCGCCTTCCCCGGGGCTCGGCTACAAAGGAGGCGCCTGGGAAGGGGAGGGCTCCGGAGTCTTGTCCAGAGCCTTGGGTTTGGGGATATTCCCTGTGATTTGAGTGCGTGGGGGAAATGGGTCTGCTGGGCTGTGATTTCTGCGATTGCCGGGGGAGGGGGGAATAGTGGGGAAAGGAGAGGGAAAGGTTAGAGCCAGCTTTCAGCCCTAAATCCCCTGGAAATGAGCCTGGTCTCCGAAATTCCTTCCCAATCCCCCTACCCAAAATATTTTGAGAGCTGTAAAATTAGTCGGAGATCGTCTTAATTCTGTCGGCAGGATGAAAATTGCTTTGGGGGGGGCAATTAAATGTTGCGCATTTCCCCGTCTCTTCTGAATAGAGGTTTTGTTTGGGGTCGATTCAGATTTTTTTTTTTAAGGGTTTATTCTGATGCTTTTCAAGCCTCGGTTCCCCTTTAAGGGGAGAAAAACCCACCCCCACCCCTATTAAAAAAAAAAAAAAAAAAAAAACCCCTTCGAGACCTTCTGTTATTCCCCTCTCTGAGAATGAGAACATCAGCTATTCAAGCGTATTGATGAACTCCCCCAAAAAGTTTATTAAGAGAAGCGAAAACAAAAGGACTAAAGGCCGCAGGCAACTGGACAGACAGTTTATAAACTAAGGTCCCATTGTCCCCCTGAGGCAGATGCATGAATACCTCTGAATGGGTCCCTTTGGAGTGACAAGATCAAGCCAGACAACAGCATGTTAAAAGGAAGGAGCGCTGTTTCTCTTTCTCCAACCCAAAGATCTGTTCCCCCTACTCCTCCTGCATTAATGTACATCTGCAGGGGGAGGAATAAATAGCTCCTTAGGATCTGCGGCCTTCGGGGTTTTTATTCTTCCACCCCCAGCCCCGGCTCTTTGCACCATATGCTGCAGATCAGCCCTCCTTTCCCCGCCGCCTCCAGTCAGGCAGTCGCCTAAAATGATCCCCAGCACTCACAAACTTTCTTCTCCCTCTCTCCTTCCCCCCTCCGCCCCCTTTTCCTTCCCCCGGCCGCTGCTCAAATCGCGATTTACAGCCTGCTTGTCTCCGAGATCCCTCGTGGTCAATTAGGTTTGCACAGAGCCATTTAACTAATAGGCTTTGATGGATTTATTTTATTTTATTTTATTTTTCTCTCCTTGCCCTGGGATGTCGGCCCTGGGCCGGCGGGATGTGGTGGTGGGGAGGAACGCCCTGAGCATCCCATGGAGGGGGGCAGGGAATGGCAAACCTGGCAATGGGGGCCTGCAAAAGTCCCCAGATTAATGCCCAAACTGGCTGGTGTGGTTGTCCTCACTTTCACTGTCTGCTCTGTGTCGTGGCTGGAGGGGACAAGCTGAGCAGCACTTGGGCAATACTGAGCAGCTTTGGTTTCCCATAAAATAACACTGAGCTGTACGAGCCCCCCCCATCAATTCAGGAAAAGTTTAGAAAGCCTTGTAAGTGGAGAGGAGTTAAATATGTGTTCGCAGTGGAGGGCATTTTAGCTTTATGGTCTCGGTGTATTTTGTTGCCTGGACGGTGGAAAAAATAGGCAAAGAGTGAGTTTGTCATCACTTTGGCCCTTGAAATAACTTCTGGGAGCACAGAGCACAACCAACAGCCGAGGCAGGGCGTGAACCTGAACGCAGGGATTTCCCAGACACCTCAGTCCTCACCCTCACACCCCAATCCTGGGTGTCTGTGGGTCCCCTCCATCCCTGTTGACATGTTGGGGGACCCCTCCAAGGCTGGAGCATCTCCCCGGGGGCTGTGAGGGACTGTGGGGGCTGATGAGTGCCGTGATGGCTCAGTGGAGCTGCTCCCTGGTGTCTGCACAGCCCTTACCCAGAGGCAGCTCCGAGCGCTGGGGTGGGAGGTCAAGCGATGATAATAATAATAAAATTACCCCCTTTCCCCAACCTCAGCTCTCCCTCCCCAGCGGAAGGGCTGCTATTTCATGGCTGGCTAAAGCCAAACTTCCCTCCAGGAGGTTATGTGACTCCTGACCCTCCTAACCTGTACTTAGAGCTTTCCAAAGGGGACGAGCTCCTGGAGAGGTAACCTGAAAGGAGACAGAGCCACAAGGGCAAACCCAGTCTATTTAATAATAAAAACAAGCCAAAACAGCAACAGGGAGGGGAAAAACACTGAGCAAAAGGAAAAAAAATACCAACCAATACGAATGTTTCCCAATTAGGGAGAAACCTGGTTAGTGGGGTAGGGAGTGGTTTGTAGGGAATGGTGGAAGGTGCTGAGTGGTTTTGGTGACAGTTCTGCCATTTAACTCCTTGTCAACCCGGGGTGGGTTTTAGCACCAGGCAGGAACCCCCATCCTCAGCCAGGGCTTGGAGGTGGTGGTGCTTCCACACAGGGATGATGCACGTGGGGACAGTGTCTTTTTGCCTCCAGCCAGCTCGAGCATAATCCTGTGCATGTGCCCAAGCCCTCATTTTTGGAGAAATATGATGATTTGGTCCTATGCTAGAATTAATCAAGCCACTGACCCTTCAAGCAAATGCTTCCATGTTTGATTTTATGTGTAATCCCACTGACTTCAACAGACCTACCAATAGACCTGTTTTTTTGCAGGACATGGGACCCTTTGCAGCCCCTGCAGTGCAGGAATATTTGTATTATTTCCTTTTGGGGTTTCCATAAGGTCCATTTGCCTGAAAGCATCACAAATGGGGCCGGGGAGATGAAAAAAAGAAACAGATGAGGAGCTGATGTGATGAAAGACCAGCAGATTTTGGGTCATTCCTCTTGCCATAGTGGCTCCCTGAGGCAAAGAAAAAAAAAAATTAAAAAAAGGAAAACACATACATATAATCAAACCAAGGAGCCAGTTAACCAGGCCAATCCCTGCCATCCCAAACTCCCATTTAGCTGCTTGTAGGATTATCACTTGTTGCTGATTCCAACCCAGCAGGTGTTGTCAGCTATTTATGATCACTGTTATTTATCCAGTGGCACTGGAGTGCCTGGAACTCGGCATCACAGCCAGACCAGAGCCAACCTCTCCCCTGAGAAGATCCCAAACTAAATTAGACTTAACACAGCAGCAGATGTGAATACACAGCATATGGGGACGGGGGGAAAATACACATTCAAATCCACAAAGATGGTGAAATCCCCAGGCATCAAATCCCACACCCTTCACCTTGTTAGTCCCCATTTTAGAGGGAAAGCAAAAGGAATAGATCCGTGTTTATGCCCAGGGAGCCTGTGGTGGAGGGGAGGGATGAAGGCATTGCTTTGTGGATGGGATGGAGGGATGTTATTTGGACTTTGGGGCTGGATTTGCAGTGGGCAGGGTAGGGATGCACAGCCAGAGCCAGCTCCCAGCTAGAGAATATTAGGGATATTTTATTAGGGATAACCCAAGGGAAGCAGCTTGCCCAGGTTCACGTGGAGAATCAGCAACAAAGCCAAGACAGGAACCTTGTGTAAAAATGACTAAGCAGAGCCCCATCCACAGCTTTCTTTTTTTCTCTTCAAAACCTGGTGGGTTTATGCAGGAAAATTCCCATGGTATCCCCAGGAGTTTTACCCAAAGATTGAATATGGACCTGGAGATTTGGCTTCTTTCTTTCCTTTAGAAGCAAATCAGCTCTCAGGGCAAACAACCCGACGCTCCTTGGAAATAAAACACATTTCTGGCTTAGGCCTGCAAAGGCTTTACCTTTGTGGGCGACTTGATCCAAATGAGTCATCCCATGCCATGGCCCTGAGAGGATTCCCCGTGTAAGCAGAATTGACCAGCACCACGTTCCTGGGGATTGGGGCAGCCACCCGTAAGAAGCATTTCAGGAACGGAATCAGCTCTGCAAAACTCAACCAGCCTCCTCCTCCTGGCTGGTGCCTGAAAGACAAGAGTCACAAACCCAGGATAAAATGCCAATGACCCCCAGGAGTTTTTTGAAGGAGGTTGGACCTTGCTGAAAACTCCCCAGACTGGGCTCAGATCCTTCCCTCTTTGGCATGTTTTAAATGATTTTGTATTTTAATGCAGGGCCTGGAGCTCATTCCTTTGTATTCATGGCATCAAACAAGGGGCTGCTGCCCCCAGCAGGGTTCCCTGCACTTAGAGGCAAAGCTCCACTCAATATTGCCTTAATTAATTAACTGAAGGGACAATGGCTCTGGGGGTCTCACCTCTGGTTGCAGGGAGGGGGCCCTTTCGACAGAGCCCTGCCATAAACTAATTCCGAGTTCCAGCAAGGAGTCCTAGTGGGAAGAGTCAAGTGACACTATTTACTTGTTTACCAAGAATTTATGTCATATTTGTTTTTCCCCACCTTATGTCTGCAGCACTGAAAATTCTGTTGGGGTGCAGGGGGAAGAAGGAGGAGGAGAGAGTATTATTTGCATTAACCACTGAAATCAAAGCACATTCCCATCTGAAAAATACCACTTCACAGCTTTTGGTATCTTCTCTCTTCTTTTTTTTTTTTTTTTTTTTTTTTTTAAATTTTAATTTACAAAAAACTTTTTGAAGCTTTGCAGGTTCAATATAACAAATCTCAGCTTTGATGCTTTAAAAGTGCCATAAAGAGCTACAGGCAACATCACAGTTAACCAAATAAAATATATATTTAAAGGCTCCTGTGAGCACTTGTATCTCTCCTGAATGTTGTGGGTGGGGTTTCTTTTGCATTTCCAAGCAAGCACTGGAGAGATGTTCACTGCTTTATTCCACTCAGTAACAGCATTTTGGCTTTTGTAGCAGAGAAAAAATGTTTTAAAAGGTCCCAGTGAAATGTGACCAGCTGGAAAATCTGGGAACATTTATGTCATACACTCACCAGCGCACTGTGAGTGGATTTTGGGTCCGTACCCAGAAGAAGGGCAATCATTGGTATTTTTATGGGTAAGGAAATGAAAACGCAGGCTGGATATGTCATTTCATGTCCCACTGGGAGCTCACAGAAGGAACTGAATCTGTGTCTCCTGGAATTCCTCCACCTTCACAAATCATCTTCCTGGGTCCAACTCTCAAATAACCTGAAATGGCTTCACGTGGTGTTTTGCAAATTGAGTCGCTCGCTGAGTGTGGGTTTGAGGAGGAGCTTTAGGTGTTTGGGATCTCCTGTTTTTTAATACACTTCTGGATGTAGTATTTTGATTATTTGGCAGATGATTTCTCCCCCCTCTGTCCAATTGTGTTGGAAAGAATTATCCATACTGATACACCTAAGAAATCTCATGAGAAAGACTGAGAAATACATTCATTACGTGCAGAAAACCCAGGATAATTCATAGGAGATTCCTTTGTGAATCAGAGGAAGGAGGAAGGATCAGTTACTTTCCCCCCGCCATGTCCACACATTTTTGGTCTGGGTTTCATTGCTCAGAACTTCGGTTGGTGCATGAAAAATACATTTGTGAGTATTTCAGAGCTCTGGGGCACAGGAAAACATGATCATTCATAACCACATCTCCCAATTTAAGCCAGGCAGTTCTAGGGGCCGGGACTGAGCCACTGGAAATTCAGTCCTTATTGTCTCAGGTCCCAAATCTGCAATTACTTATGTCCATATTTAATTTCATACACGTGAGTCGCCCCACAGTAGGAAACACAGACACGACTAAGAAGGTCCTTCCACTGCCACCTCCTGTAAAAGTGAACAGCTGAGAAGGGGGTCATCCCCTCAGCTGGAAATCAGCATTCCCAGGGTGTGGGATATCCTTGGACACTCATTGTAGCAGAGCTGGGCTCACACAGAAAGCTTAAAAGGAGGGATTCTGCCATAAACTGCGGAATCTGATGGACCTTAGCTTGTGCCAAATAAGCAACTTCATCTTTGAACTCCAGATACTGAGTTTTATAACTTTAGATACTGATTTTTATTTCACCACCACCAGGTTATTTAATCTGCAATTCTGAATCTGCAGACATGAATCTGGCCCCGCTTTGTGCATCCTCTCTGTTTTCTCTAAAGGATCTGGAATTCACTCATGGCTTTCAAGACTTCAAATCTGGCTCTGCTACTGAATTGTTCAACACTTCCAGTGTCCAAGACCAGGTTTGACAGGACTTGGAGCAACCTTGTCTAGTGGAAGGTGTCCCTGACCATGGAAGAGCTTGAATGGTTTGGGTTGGAAGGGACCTTAAAGATCATCTCGTTCCAACCTTCCTGCCATGGGCAGGGACACCTTCCACTGGAAACATCTGAGTGTGGGAAGAGCTGCTCTTAATAACTGAGCTGGTGAATGTGAACCAACTCTGGAGCAGCACTTCTTCACCATGTCTCAGAAACAGTAATGATGTTGGACCTGCCAAGATTACAAGGAGATTGCTCTTAATTATCACTCCCTTAATTCTACTTAGTAGACTTTGATCCTCACAGCCTCATGTCCCAGTGACTTGTTCTGTATTTGATTTTATACTGTGGGTCAACTCATGGTAGGAAGCACTGTTGCTTTTTTTGGGGGGGTATTTTAGAGTCCACCTCCTGGAAAGCCACTTGGTTGCAGACAATCCTTTTCTTTCTTTTTGTGGTTCTTATACTTGAGTCAGGATCTTCAAGTGAGCCCTTCCTCCAACCCGTGCTGCCTTTGCAGGAACCTGCTGATGTTAATTGGGAAGCAACATCGTTACCGTGTTGTGATTGGGGTTATATGTCACAGGCAGGGACTTGTAGGTGATTTTACTGGCTTTGACTCCAGCCTTCCCTCCAGTCACCTGCATGTCCTTGCCACTCACCCTCTGATCTTCATGGGGTGCTTGAAGGGTTGGACAGGATCGTCCAGTTGAGGCACATTAAAACAAAAATTGTCTTTGTCCCTCCTCTCTGTGGGAACCACAAATCTCGATCAAAGTTGTGCAATCCAACCCAAACCACGCTGTGGTTCTCTGAACTTGACAGTTTCCACTTTCTCACTTTGCAATCATGAATATGACAACAGAGCAAGTGGTTGTGAATCTCTTTAATAGAGGGAGAAAACACCCCTGTCTGGTTGTTGGCCAAGCTGTTGTGGCTCAGTGTGCCCCTGAAAATGCAGTGGCATAAGGGAGCTGAATGAAGAACCTGAACCCCCTCCTGGCCTGACTCTTGATCCTGGGTAGGGTTGACCTTCCCCCAAACCAGGGAAGTTATTCTCTGCGTTACCAGGGGTAAGGAATCCTCATTGCTCTGAGCTCCGGCTTTGGGACACAATCCTGGTTTCCTGAGCCCGACCTGCCCGGTGCACGTAGGATTCCAGCCTGGATTGGAGCCAGGGAGCGCAGGGGGCAGTGGGGAGAGGGCAGAGGGATGTGTTGGGTGGGGGTGCAGCCACCTGGCTCCCTTTACTGGGGCGGCTCTGCCTGTGATGTCCCTTCCAGAGGGCGAGAGGCTGAGGGGACTGGAAGCCCTTCAGAAATGGAAATGCCGCCCATTTGTTTATAATTTTATCCCCTGACATGTAACCTGAACCTGATGGAGTCAAAGAATTAAACCTCTGCGTGTTTCCTACCTCAAAAATACTGGAGCAAATCCAGGGCTCTTGAAAGCAAATTATTCCAAAGAGCTGAAAGGGAAAGAAAAAAAAGAAGCCTGATTTTTTTTTTTATTGTTTGTTTTTGTTTTTCCCCTTCCCAAAATCTTGACAGAGTGCCCTTACTTGTTCTCCAACATCAGTGGGCGACAAATGCATTTTTGGGAGCATGGCCAGTTAGTTGCAAAGCAAACCCCACAATTTACAAATAATTGCATTTGTTCACAGGAGTTTTGAGGACAGAAACAAATTCCAAGGGAACAAAATTTTGCAGGCTAAGAAGGAGCCTCGGAATTTTTATTTTCCATTTTTTTTTTTTTTTCGGGGGAAGAATTTTCTGCTCAGAAAAATATAAGTTAAACACCTCAGGACGAGCTTACTTGTTGCAATTATGCAGTTTTGGGTTATTAAATAAGCTGTGAATATATTTTGCCATTAGCATGCCTGCACAGGGAGGTTTGTGGTTGTTTTTTTATTTAAATGTAGGGTCTAATCAGCTTACACAGAGTAGAAGTGACCTACCTGTAAATCTAGTATGTGGATTTTGCCTGCCATCATTTGAAGGGTCACATGGAGATAGAGGTGTTGATTTGGCTAATTAAATCAAATTAAAACCAGGGATCACGTAGAACAGGGTGAAGCTGCTCTGTCCATCTCTCCAAGCTCAAGACTCTCTAGTGGTTTTCTTATTGAGTCAATTATTGAGCCAATTTAGACCATTGCAAAGGTGTAATTTCTTGGAGTGCACTGGTTTAAACTGGGAAAAGCCACACTGACAAAACTATGGGCTCAGGTTATGAGATTTTAGCTCAGAGATCATGTTTTTGGTTGGGATTTGTAAATCTCCTGGTGCACTGGGCAAAAAATAAAACAAGGGAGAGGCCAGTATTTTGGGAACTTTGTGTATATTTTGTTTGTAAAATAACAGAACTGCAGCCTGTGGAAATGTGAGCCCATGGGATATCCATGGAACTGTGAACTGGAGAGACGTCTAAGGGGGATTTTTACATATGGACTATAAATGATCAAAGTAGAGGTAGAATATAATGGATGATGGATAAATAGATAGACCTGGGAGGAGGGAATGAGCAGCTGGATCGCTGGATAATAGATAGATCTGGGAGGAGGGAATGAGCAGCTGGATTGCTCATGTCCCACATTACTCACAGTGTTACACTTGGGCAAAGTGATTAAAAGAGAAGTGGATCCCAGGGACAGCTCTCAGGGCACACAGGAAAACAGAATTCCAATATCTGGATGTACTGAGGAAGGAGGGGGTTGGCATCCTGGAAGGACTCTGGCCTGAGCTGAGTCAGCCCTGTAATCACAAGAAATGAGAGGAGAAAGGGGCAATACACTGCTTTGCCTTCCTGCATCACCTGTCCCACGTGTGCCCCTCTTTGGGGATGAATTATGCTCCCAGTTAGAGCTCTTTGGCTCCAAAAATGGTGCTCTGGCTCCATGTAGCCAGGAGGAAAATCCATCTCTTGCTCTTTCCGAATGGCTGGGCAGCAGGACTGTCCCTTTCCTCTGTCCCAGTGCCACCAGTCCTCTTGGCTCCTTCCAGTCCCCTATAGCCTCCCTGCTCTGCCAGCTGAAAGGCTTCCAGCTTCCCAGGGATTTATCCATCCTGCCCTATCCTATGGACCTAAATGAAGGAGAGCATAAACCCACTGAAGCCCTTTTTGGGGGCCAGCCTTGTCTCTTCCCAGTGCCAGCCATGCCCCCCACATAACAGGCTTTAAAATCAGCCTCTCAGGATGGCAAAGCTGGTTTGGTTGGGGGTTTTCTTGGCCAACTTTATCAGTGCCCGAGCACGCCTTGAAGTGTCAGCCTGACATAATATGTAACAGTAATTAAGAAATAAGCCTCTTGCCCGGTTTCACAGCAATCATTTAGCTAAGTAACTACCATGGTCCAGTGCCTCAAAAATCACCATTAGCCCACGCCACTTATGGCCATAAAATTTCTTGTTTTCTGCTTTTCATCGGACTCACCCTGGAATCTTCGTTTTGCTTTATTTATACATTTGCACTCAAACAATGGCAATAAACCCATTCCCAGAGTGTTGCAAATCAGAAATTTGTCCACATTTTTTCCACCACCTTCCTGGGTGAAGCTGCCTTTTGCTTGGGAACGGCGGTGGCTGGAGGCAGCTGGGAGAGGGGGGGGAGCTGGGTGTCGCTTGGAGATTGATCGGTGCTGTTGGAAGTCGCTGGGATGGGGCAGAGAGGGGGAGCCGGAGGAATCTGGCATGAAAAGGCAGTTTGTGGTGACAGGAGTTCCTTTTGAAAGACCTGATTGAATCAGACCTGAGGCGGGAAGAAACGGCTGTTGCCTTCATTGAGTTTTCGGTAACTTTTCCCCCCCTCCTTCTATCAAGGTTTTTTGGCTTTGTTCTGTTTTAATGTGTCCTGTACTGGTTAAGCTGGAAGAAATAACCACGAGGTTATGCCTGCAGAGTGAAAAAAAAAGAGAAAAGACCAAGGACATCTCACTCAGTTCCTCGCAGCCTGTGAGACGTATTTGTGACTATTCTAAACCAGCGAAGCACTCATTTTGACACATTTTTAACCCAGTTCACTATCAGGCGCTTGGCCACAATAAATTACAACTAGAGCTGTCTGCAGGCAGCTCAACGGACCATGTCACGATGCTGTGACATGAACTGAGTTGTCTTAGTTGGTACAATTTATGGAGAAAGCTGCTTGCCCGGCCTTATTACCACAATATCTGCAAACCGCCTTTCCCCGGGGACTGTGCTGCCATCCACGCTTGCAACACAGATGCTGAACAGTTCAGCTTTAATTAAATAAAAACCTCTGATGCTCTGAGCCCCATTTGCCTCAGTATCAGGCTTGTCCCTTCCCCATTACATCTCCTGTGGGCCCAGTTCAGGTTTTCCTGGGCGGCCGGCTCAGAGAGCAATGACTGCTCACTCAAGCAAGCGCCAGCTGGCATTATGGAGATTTACCCCCAGTGACATCTGAATTGAGCTTTGAGTAAATGCTCTCGTATTTTGGTCCACTCCACTTCAGAGGGAGTTTTGTCTGAATCAAAAGAAATAGGGACGGGGGGGGGGGGATGGTGAAAAAAAAAGAAGAAAAAAAAGAAAGATTTTTGGGACTTAGCGTGGACTGCCTGGATTTCCCTCTCTTGTGGCATTTGGACACCGGAGAAAGCGCTGGGACTTAAACTGAACTATCAACTTTCAGAGGAGAAATTCCTCCTGGCAAGAACAGCCTCGTGCTGACTGACGTGTGCACGAGATGACCTACTAAGTATTTTATTTTTTTTCCTCACTGTTGAATTTATTCCTCCCTGACTTCTTGGTTATTCTGCTAAAATCCACCCTCTCCTCGAGCCCTCGTGTGAACGTCTCTCTTCATGAGGCATTAAAGTCCTGCTCTTCCTGCAGAAGGGCCTGTGGAATCTGCCCCAATTATCACCACCTGGCCTTGCTCCCCACACCCTCCAGCTTCTCCTCCCCTGCTTCTTTCCCAGAACCATGGAATGGTTTGGGTTGGAAGCAATCTTAAAGCTCATCCCACCCCCTGCCATGGTCAGGGGCACCTTCCACTAGTCCAGGTTGTTCCAAGCCCTGTCCAGCCTGGCCTTGGACACTTCCAGGGATGGGGCAGCCAAAGGTTCTATGGGCAACCTGTGCCAGGATCTCCCTCCCCTGACAGCCAACAATTTCTTCCCAAATCCAATCTAAATTTACCCTGTTTCAGCTTAAAGCCATTCCCCCTTGTCCTTTCAGTCCCACTTCTCTTCTTTCACCCCATGTGAACTATTCCCCAAATTTCAGAGATCAATCTCTTAAAATGCCTTTCCTCAGAAACTCTTCCTGCTGTTCTCTGTGATAGACAGGCAGACAGACAGATGGACTCAGTGCCAGCCCTGCTAAGTACTCACTGGGTTTTCCTTCCTTTCATGTGCTGCTGCACTCATATATATATATTTATATATATACACACACATATACGTATATATATATTATATGCTTATTTATATCTGCAGCCCTGGGCACTACCACAGCCCAAATCTGTGCTGTGCAATGAAACCAGCACTCAGTAAACCCTGCATTAGGTTCAGCCTCTGCCTCTCTCCCCAAAGCACATCCCAGGGGCTGCGTTTGCTTTTTAAAGCTCTCCCAGGGCATCCCTCGCCGGCTGCTGTTCCTTTCATCCTTCTCCTCCATCCCTTTCATTCCCAGCCCCTCTCTCACCACGGTGCTGCAGTGCAGAGCAGTCACTGCCGTGGTTTTCAGCCCCAGCATTCAGGTGGTGTCACTCTCCTGGCAGAACTCTCTGGTCCAGGAAAAACAGCAACCACACGAGCTGGCTCCTGGTCCCACCCGAAAATTTGGCAGGTGTGCAACAAACTTACACGAGTCTTATTAGCAGCAGATCCTCAGGGAGGGAGGGGCTGGGGGAGCCTCTCCAACAAAAATAATAATAGAGGAAGAGCAGCTGAGTTGTTGTTGGGTTTGTTTCAGGGGAAGCTGAGGGTTAGGAATAAAACCCTCCTTGCCTGCTTCGCTCTGTAACCTCATCCTCTCTGGCTGAGGGGAGGGAAGGAGCAGGGATGGGCAGCAGGAGCCACTTCCCACCCAGTGAGGGCTCTGCCTACAGCAAGTTTTCATCCAGATGGACGTGTGGATCAATGGCACTGATTGTAATCGACTCTTGCAGACAATCCAGACCATCTCTTTATTTCACCACAGCTCTGCTGGCCTGTGGTGACAGATGAGCTCATCCCCAAGGACCTCCAGGCTGCCTTTGCCCTGTTTCCCTCCTGTTTTGTACCAGCATATTGATGAAAGTTCACTTCTCACCTTGAATCATTCCCACTTTGTCTCTTCTCCATTTAGCAACAATTTTTAGGTCAAAGAGCAAACTCTTCCCCGGCTTTCCAACCCAACAGACACGTTGTCCCCTGTATTTCTCTTTCTGCTCACATCCACCACACACCTGAACATGGCAGCTACCCTGGAGCAAAGCTTCCAGAACGTTTCCTTGGACAAATCCCACTTCTCCATCACAAGACATCAGCACAGAGCCACTGGCTTGACACCAGTGTCACTGAGAAGCCACAAAGAACCTCAGAGCACAATTTTATTCCCAGACCTGTCATTTATATTTTTCCCTTTTGTCCTGTTTCTGTTCTCCATTCTACCCAGGTCTTTTGGTGTCAAAAGGTATCATAAACATGTAGGAAGGTCCATGTATTATTGGTGTAGAGGTTTTTAGCCTTTTCCAGGCTTCTCCCCATCTTTATTTAGGTGTGGACCTTCGCTGGTTACTCAGCTGTTGTTGCTTTATTTAAATTTACCTGGCCATTTGGACACAATAAATACCAGATGAAAGCAGCTGAGTATAATTCTGATCTCTAAAGATTGTGGAACAGGGCTTAGAAAGTGCTAAATCAGGGCTTTTTTGAGACAGACAACTCAATGAGCACCTCTGCTTGGTGAGCTGAGGAGGGATAAAGGTCAGCAAGGACATTCAGGCCTTGCTTCATAGGTGTGAAAGCCTTTCTTATTTAAAAACTGATTATTCATGACCTTATTTAGGCAGTTTTTACCTCCTCTCAGACTTCCAGTTTTCACAGCAGAATTTTGTTGGCAAGTGATGAACTGTGTGGGTTTTTCCCTCTATTTATGTCTGTAAACATCTTTCATATATTGATTTCTCTGTGTTTCCTTGGGTACTTTTTCCAGCCCAGATTTCCAGGCTGAAGTTGTCTTAGATAGAAGCTGAACTTTTGAGCACTGCACAGTTTAATCCTAGGTATCAAATAGCTATTTTTAATGAAAAAAGCGCAACATTTTAGCACCAGTCAGCCAGGAGTTAATTGGCACTGGGAATATTCCCCGTGGAGCAGGAGGTAATCCCAGAGTAGCCCATTCCCATTGGGATATATCCAAGACTGAGAGCTATCAGGGGCAGGATTCGGAATTAAATTGACCATTTATCTCTTTTGTTATAAAAACTTCTCTTTGAATGCGTCAGCAGAGGGTGACATTGTGCAGGTTTGGGAAATATCTGGAGTGCCATCAACAAAAACTTTGAAGGCTGGAAGTGTTTGGAATGGGTTAAAATTCAAAGAAAGTCCATTAGGTTTTGTTAAAATTTGTAAGAAATAATGAGTTATTTTCATGTGCACTAAGAAAATATTTGAAATCTAAATATTATTTCTCTGCTAAAAAAAAAAATCTTAGTTTTATAAGTGCCATTTAACTTTTTTTAATATATAGAATTACACACCCAATCTGAGTTTTTACACGTTTTTGATGGAATTTTGAAGTTTTGAAAGGGAAACATTTTTGTTCTGGGAATGAAATTGATCCAGCAAGTGTTATCCTGCAAGAATATAAAATTATATAAATGTTAGACTCTGCTTCTGTAAGGAAAATCTGGGCTGTTCCTACAGGTTTTTTAAGACCTATGGACAGTCTATGGACGGTTGCTGTGAACTGAACTAAAACTTAAGGGTTTTGACCCAGATGTTGAAATGTGTTTGTGGTGGATTTTGCTTTATTAGCTTGTGGATGAGGTACTTCCAGGTGCTTTCGCTTCACCTACTGTGACAAAACCCCCATGGAATCATCAACACAAGGCAAAATCCGTAATGATCAACACGAGAGGGAGGTGGTTTGTAGGTACACAGGCAATACAAGTCTCTGTTGGTTGCCGTGGGTGCTCCCACCTCGTGTTACAGAATCCCGGAATGCTCTGAGCTGGGAGGGACCCACAAGGGTCACTGAGTCCAGTTCTTGGGTGAATGGTCTGTACGAGGGCTGAACACATCCCCGGCGTTATCAGCACCAGGCTCTGGCCATTAAGCAGGTGTAGGGAATGCATCACACTTTTAAAGGTTTCTCCCAGAAATACCAGCGGATCCCTGGGACACAAAGCCTTTAAATCACCCAGTCGAGGCTCACATGACGCTCAAGGCTTGCAGGAACTCCCTGAGCTGTGTTTTCAGCTGTCCCCGAGCCCCGTCCCACCCGGGACAATGCCGACAGACAAGATAATGGCTGAGGAGGGAGTGGAAAATCCCCCCTGTGTTCTGGCGGTGTTTGCAGCGGCGACAGCGCCGGCAGCGCAGAGAGGATCCATCACAAAGGGCCGGGGGAGCCTCTCCAGCTCCCACCGCGACGCCAAAGCCGCTCCAAACACGCCGCGCTGGGGCCCCTCGCAGTGGGGAGTGGGGAGTGGGGAGTGGGGAGTGAGACAGTGGGGAGTGGGGAGTGGGCAGTGGGGAGTGGGGAGTGAGACAGTGGGGAGTGGGGAGTGGGGAGTGAGACAGTGGGGAGTGGGAAGTGGGGAGTGGGCAGTGGGGAGTGGGAAGTGGGGAGTGGGCAGTGGGGCCGTGGCTACGTGACCCGCGGCAGCCCCGGCACTCCCAGAGCAGGGCTCGGCTCCTCCTGCCTGGAGCCCAAGGGTTGAATATCCCGGGGGATTTCTCCCCCCTGAGACCACAACGTGCCTGGGGTTAAAACTGATATCCAAGACTCCTGGACAATCAACAGGAGAGGAGGGTTATTTGTAGGGACACAGGGAATGCACTAGTTTGGGATGGATGGGCCCACCCAATGCTAAAGAGAAGTGGGAATTGCACCACACTTCCAATATTTTTCCAGAATACGACAAACTGGAAGGGCCCCACAAGGATCATCGAGTGCAACTCGTGGTCCTGCACAGGCCCATCCCCAAGAGTCACAACCTGTGCCCCAGAGGATCATCCAAACCCTCCTGGAGCTCTGGCAGCCTTGGGGCTGTGACACTGCCCTGGGGAGCCTGGGCAGTGCCAACCACCCTCTGGGGGAAGAACCTTTCCCTGAGATCCAACCTGAGCCTGCCCTGACACAGCTCCAGCCGTTCCCTGGGTGCTGTCCCTGGTCTCCAGCTCTTGGGCTTGTGTTTTGCTGAGGCTTCACATCCAGATCCATTGCTTCTGGCTGTTTCAAGACAGTTTATTTGGCATTCTGGAGAAAGTTGTTCTGGTGTTCACTTGTCTGTTGTGCTGGTTAGAAAACATTCATTAAAACAAAGAGATTCTCTAGTTTTAGAATCAAAGGGTACCTGTGATTTCAAACCTTTGCTGCCCTGTCGGATTTGCCAGAGGGCACCTGAACACTTTTCTTGCTGGTCAGCAGCGGGATCTCTGCCTTGTTACCACTTCTAACAGCTCTGGAGGTGCCTAGCAAACCCAAGAGCTTGTTCTCCCTGGGATTTCTGAAGCATGAAATGGGAATCTTTAGGCATGGAGGAAAGTGTTGAAGGAAGAAGGGCAGGCTAATCAATTGCCTGACTAATGTGTTAGAGCTGCAGGTGATGTTTAGCTCAGTGATGTCTCTCAGAAAGGTGTGTTCTCACCTAACTGGGAGTTTGGGATTTCATGTAGGAATTATGCAGCACACCTGACAAGGTGCAAGGAATCTGACCAAGTCATTAATTTCTCTTGGCATAATAATCCATGAAGAAGCAACTAGTGGACCCAGCAGCCACCTGGGAGTCAGGACACCCAGATTTTATTTCCAGTATTGTCTCAGAGCAGTAAAAATGAATTTCCACCATCGAGTTCCCTCATCTTGTCCTGCTGCCATCCTGTGTCGGTATTTTCTCTCCATACAACCCCAACCTAACCCCAGTTACAGGCTGTAGGAACTACAGAAAGACAAATAACACTTAATGCTGTTTCACACTGAAACACAGGGAATCTGGACAATTCACACAACTGCATTTTTGAAGTGTTTCAAATTTCAGGGGGAGGTAATTTCTTAATTTAGCTAAGCCAACTTACCCTCTCCCAAGGGGAAAATCTCCATGCTTGCACCCTGAATGTCCTCAGCGTGCAGAATGAAATTATTTACCAGCTGAAGAAGTATGAATATCAAAAGGTTCATTAAGCATTCCAACTAATTTGCTCTGGTCTGTAAAATTTGGTTGGGGAGAAGGGGTGGATGAAAGGGGTTAGACTTTTGCATGACCAGTGCTCAGCTTTCAAAACTCTACACAGCGTGGAACGAACTCCCATAGTCCCGGGCCCCTTGAAGGGTGAGGGATTCTCATGTGGGCTCATCAGGAGCTGGAAAAATATTTTTCCTGTGACATTTGTGCACTTGCTTTGTCTGTTCAAGTTGGGAGGGGGGAGAATTTTCTTCCTGTAACATTTCACTGCTTGGTTTTCAAGTGGGTTTTCAAACCCACTGCTTGGGTTTCTGGCCTTTTTTTTTAAAGTATGAGTTGTTAATATCTGTTTTATTGCTGATTTGTCTCAGAATCTATTTGTGTTAACTGCTGGTGCCTGTCCTGCAGTGACTGAGACACTGAGTGCCAGAAATGAGCTCATGCCACAGAAGGTTCCATGTGTCCCAGAGATCCGGGCACACAATTCCTCTCCTTTTTCCACAGTAGTGGTCACAGGGGAACCAACATTTTGATATTTGAGACATCACATCGCTAAACAACATGGTCCCAGCTCTTGGCTTTCTCTTGATTCCTGTGGCGTGGTCAAAACCGAATTAAAACACAACCAGAAGCTTCTAAAACATCCCAGGGCCACTGGCCACATGTGGAAGGGAATCAGAAAATACAAAGGGTTTTCAGTGTCTTCTCAAATTAGATCTTCATGTTAAAATGAAGCTACTGCTTAATAGGAAAAAAAATCTAATAGAATAATTTGAAAAGAAAGCAAGATTTTTCATTTCAGGTCAGCTGAAGTGTTTCTACTACCTTATATTAAAATATTTTCATTCTTTATCTAAAAAACCCCAAACAATCCAGTCAAACAGAAATCATTTAAAACTATCCCGAAACATTCTCCCTGCGTTTGGGAACTGGACTGTCAAACTGTAAAACTCCAGATCTGCACTAACCAAACTAGAAGCAGTGGCAGAAATACCTGCTCCCATCTGTGAGTGACAGGCTAAAACATTATTCTCCATGTATTCAGTCCCTCCAGCTGGTGAGCACAGGGCTCCTCTGTGAACACCCTTCTGCTTCCATCCCGGTGGGAAATGCTTTTGACTTTGCTCCTCATTTTGAATTCCTAAGCAAGTAGCTGTGAAAGGTTTCAGCTTCTGCCCTGTGTCTGTCAGGGCACAGTTGCCTCACAGGATCACAATCCAAGAGGGAAAGTGATCACTGCAAGCTCCTGAAAGATCCCTTTTTACATCTGAAAATACCCAAAAGATGAAGTCATATATCCTGAGAAATGCTTGGCAGGTAAACCCCATGGAATATCATGCACACAGAGCTCTCTGCCTCCTGAAAAAACTCCTCTGTGGGGCTGGAGACTTTGGAACTTCTGTCTTGATCAAGGGACAGTTGTGTCCTGCCTTCCTTGGGGCTACAGGACATGTTCAGCACAGCTCTGCTCTGGGTGGGATTGGCCTCCTCCCACCCTTTAGAGAAATTGGTATCTGAGACTTGAAGTGTTAAATTTGGACAATTTACCCCCAAAATTAAATTTTAGAGCTGTGATCCGATGGAAATGGAGGCTGTGGATATTTTGGAGTCTGCAGAGAGCTGAGGTCTTGGCTCAGCCCAGTCCAGTTCTCATGGAGTGAGCTGGCTCTTTAACTTCATCTGGGCACATTCACTCTGGAACCTAATGATGAAAAGAGTCAGGAGAGGCAAATGTTCTCTGCTAACAAGCAGGAAAGATCCCCTATCGTGGTGCTGTGCCTGCTCCTCTGGGAAAGCATCTTGTTATCATGGCACAAGTGGCAGAAAATTTCCTGCTGGGCTTCAGCGTCCCATCAGAGGCACTTGTGTTGCCTGACTTGTCACCCTGGGCTGAGAGCTCTGCTGGTGGCACAGCTGAGGCTCTGTCACCCAAGGAGTCCTGCGAGCACCCCCACAGAACAGAGGGCCTTGTGAACAGGTCTGTTTGCTCCCTGAAGCAATGTCCACTGAGCCGGAGCAGGATGCGATGCCAGGTGAGCACAGCTTGTTGTAGCCATGCCCAGTTTGCTCCTCAAGAAGAATCCCTTTCCCAGGACCTGTAGGAGAAGCTCCACAGAAGCCTTTACTCCTCTTGCCCTTGCTGGTGGTCAAGGACAGAAGCAAAAAGGCTCCTGGGACAGCAGGTAGCAGCTCCGCAATGGTGCCTCTTGTTTTGGTGCTGCGGCCTGGCTTGTGCTGGTGCAGCCCCTCACTCGCCGACCTCGCCTTGCTCCGAGCCCCCTCCTCCCCCCTCTCCACCCGGAGCTCCTTTCCCGGCCCTGGGGGTTTTAATATTCAGGCCGTACCTTCCACATGAGCTGTGCTGAAGAGTTGACGTGTCGGAGTTTATTGATATCACATCGGGCCGCGCGGGGCTGTCAGCTGCACATTCAGCCTCTCGCGACCCCCTAAGGTGCTGGTTCTGGCAGCTCTAAAGGAATCTGCACAAAAAACAGCCTTTTGGTTTTGTCCAAGGTGAGACAATGCGGGCAGGGCCCTGCACCAGATGACAGGGCTGATAAAGGACCAAGCGGCGCAGGGATATCTTTCTTTCTTTTCACTCCTTCATTCAATCCTTCTTTCTGTCACTTGCATTCTCTCCTCCCTACACTTTCCTTTCTTCTCTTTCTTCTCGGAGCAGGGAGCAGCAGAGACAGGCACAGGGGTTCAATTGCAGGCGAATGTCACAGTCCAGCTTCTCAACACATTTGCGGCAGCAGCCAGAGTTGCTCTTGGCCAACTTGACAAGGGGCTCGCTCTGCTCGTGGGTCCTTTCTCCCAGAGCAGCTCACAGTCACGGACTTCGCTGTTTTCCCCGGGGGTTGAAATGAGTGTAAAGCTGTGTCTGTGTGCGAGGAGAAAAGTAGGCAGGGGAAGGGCATAAATATGGAGACAAAGGGAGAAGTGCAGTAGAGAGAGCAAGAAAGCAAGTGGAAGTAGCAGTGAAGCAAGAGGATGTGTTTATACACCCACACACACGTGTGTGTATATATATATATATGTATAGTGTCTATCTAGATAAATAAAAAAGCACAGGAATGGGAAGGAAGCAGAAGAGGGTAAAAAGAATCAGATGCTCTCCAAGGACAGCTGCCTTAATGGCTTTTGCTGCCTCCCTCTGTTTTCCCAGACACGGTAGAGCACAAAGTAGAGGAAGGGAGGTGGTGGCTCGTGCCTGTTCTCACACACCTCTTGGCTTCAGGCAGTTGGGCTGACACTCAGATAAATGAAGCAGGGCTTGCAAACAGCAGGAGGAATGTGTTTCTCATGTGTGGTTAAGTGGTCTCTGGTGCCTCATTCTCACGGGCTGGTTTTTCAGGATTGGGAAAGGTTTATGAGGTTAAATTTGTTTATCTTTCCTGAAAGAGTCTTATACTGAAAGGTCTTTAATTTGATGGATCCAGCCAGGGCTGAAACAGCAGAGGAACTACAGGACAAGATTAAGGGCTGTTGGCAGAGCTATGGAGGGGTTTGGGATGAAAATAAAAGAGGGTGTTGCAAACTGGGATGGAGGAGCAGTGAGGGGACCTTGGGGTAAGAACAACAAGGCAGTGATGGCCAAGACTGAGATGTGCTGGCAGAGTCCGTGGGGCCCAGAACTGGAACAGAAGGGGTGGCAGGACTTCAAGTACATGAGCAGAGCCATGCTGGGACAAAGCCAGGGGGAGCAGAGGTTGTCACAGGCAAGGAACTGTGAAACCTGGATTTGTGGGTCTCACTAGGATGGGATGGAATGCCTGTGCATTTGTGGTGGGCTGATGAACAGGTTACACCAAGTGCAGTCCAGCCCAGATGGGGAGAAAGGTCACTTTTGGTGAGGTATCACCAGCACCTGAGACACGACTGTGGTGCTTCTGCTGAGCCATTTTTTGAGAAAAATTTGATTTTGAGAAAATTATTGATTAAAAAGTACTGGAATAAATTAAGACTGTGGGATTGGCTCTGGGATGGAAACACGCACTTGTTTATCAATCTGAGAACAGAGGTAAAAGGGTAAAACTGCCCAGAGATGTCCATCATCTGGCTGGGGGCTGTTCCAAACCTCTCTCCCATGGATCTGGGTGTTATTTTCACCAAGGTGTTTGAACAGTACAGGGTGTTTTCTGTAGTGCCATTGCAGTCCCTCCTGGCGTGGAGCCCGTGGAGAGCAGTGGGATGTTGTTTTGTGCTCAGAATGAGGAGGGAAACTGGTGTAAGGGGCTCTTGGACCCCCGGCTCGAGAGCATGTGATGCAACATGTGCTTTGCTGCAGCGGGAAAACAGGCATGGCTGGAGCACAGGGTGGGATTGCAGCAAGCTGGGCATCCCTGGGGTTTCCTTGCATTTCCTTGGCCCTGGCTGGAGCTTCCACCCAGTCAAGGCATGGCATGAATTTAGTGGATGAAAGTCAGGGACAAACTGAGCATAAGGGAGAGAAGCTTCTTGCTGAGCTGGGGCCGTGCCACAGTCTGCCCCAGGCCAACATACCCCTGCCAGGACCCACATTGAAAACAGACACAGAGTACCAAGCTAAACATGAACATTACATTTTACATCACTTACTGTTTTTTCAACCCTAGGTATCACATACACACTTGTCCTTCATGCCTGGCTTTGTATTCCTCAGGCCGGGTATTCTGTTCTGGGTTTACCTTTAACTTGCTGCTTTAACTCGTAAATCAAGGTGGTTATCAAAGCATCAGATCTCCATCCTTAATGCCAGCAGGCTTCCACCATCCTGGCTACCTGTGCCCCCTCCTCCTGTGCAGCTCAGACCCTGTGGGCTGTTTGTGCTGCTCCAACATCTTCCTCGTATCTGTGAGAAATTGTCTTAAGGCAACAGGAAAGATGAAGCTGAAAGGGAAGAAGGCAAAAAAGGGAAAACTACAGAGAAAGCGAACAGAGCTGTTTTCCCACTGTCTCTTTTTCCCCCCTGTATCCCAGCTGGTCTCCCTTTGCTTCCCAGTTTTGGGAGCACTATTGATGCCTCTCTAAGGACACTGTTTGGATGCAGGCAGAGGAGTCAACAAGCCCCTGCAGCCCCTCTCGTGCAGGGCTGTGCTGGATCCTGCGCCTGCCACAAGCACGAGGCCATGAATATTGAAGTGAAAAAGAGGCCTTTTATGGACTTCACAGATGTGCTGGGACTTGGGCAGGCCTCATTACCTCGGGGTTCTTTAAAAGGCCAAACAAAAGCCAGAAGAAAGAGTGTTAGGGGTGGAGGGGGCAGGGAGGCGAGAACTAGAAAAAAGTTGAAAGAAAAGAAAAGACGACTGGAGTTGATGGATATTCCATCTGTTTATGTTCAGGCCAGTGCTGGGAATTAACAAAGGCTGTTGGAGACGTAGGCTCTCTTTTGCCCTCCCTTCCTCCCTCCCTATCTTCCTCCAAATGTTCTGGATGATTTGGTTTTGTTCAGTGCTTGCAAGGAGCAGAATATGTTGTGTTTTTTGTGGCCATGTGTCTTTCCATGGGGGCACCGCAGCTGGTACTTCACTGCCAGGCCCAGGCTGGGATTGGGATTTGCTGGGGCCCTCATGTCTCTTACTGATTTCACATTCAGAGAGGATGGAGCCTCCAGGGCCAGATCCCTCCACCCAGATAAATGAGTGCAAACTTCTTGGCTCCTACCAGAGCTGCTCTGGTGCGTCAGCAAAGGGCTTTGCTTGGGCTCTATACATTGTGACAGAGCATCTGGCTAGGGGTGCAATTCCTTCTTCTTTGTGGGTTTGGAAAAGCCTCCATCTAGTTTAGCTTCCAGCTTCGAGGCAAAGGTATGTTCCAAACCCAGAGTTACCTGGAATGGCTGCAGCTGACAGAGAGAGGAATGCAGGGAGAGCTGGTGGGGAGGTCTTCACTCAAAGCAAGTCCTCATGTTGGCAAGAGCTTTTCAGTGATGGATGACTGTTCCAAGAAAAACAGGGTCTCTCCAGATTTTTCCTTCCAAAATCTTGTAGTGCTCCACTAACAGTTGTGCCTCTGAACCTGGCTAGACCTGCCCCCAAAAGGCTCAGGCACTTGTCCAAGGAGATTTAGGGATTTTAAAGTGGAAAATGGAGGTGAATTTTGGACCTCCATGCATCCCAAATTGACACTCCAATGAAAGAAAAATGTATATTCTTTTGTTTAGAATCACACATGTATTTCATGCCCAAGTGCCAGGTGAGATAGAATGCTTTGGATTGGAAAGGACCTTAAAGATAATCTGGTTCCAGCCCCAGATACTCCTGTACCCTGTTTTCTTAAAATCTCCAATCCATGAGTTAGGAGGTGAATTCTGGCAGAGCTGGGAGGAAAGTGAGTTCTGGGTGAGTGCTCAGGGAAGCAGGAGAGCCAGAACCAGGGAGAGCTGAACATGTTGCACCACCTTTGGGTCTTCGAGTTCAGCAAGTGAATGTGGGGCTCCTCCTGGGGCAATGTTTGGATTCAGACCTGGAGAGGTGATTGGATCCCTTGTTCCAAGACAGAGCGGGCGGTGTGGTTCTCCCTGCAGTGATCGGTCACCCACACGTGGGGAGCTGCTCACACTTGGACGTGTGTTGTGTGTGCTCCCTTTTCATCCACTGAATCTCCAGCTCTCCTTTCTCCCTCCAGCTTCTCCTTCCACACATGATCTCACTCGTTCAGTAGAGACCTTGACATGATGAGGGAATTCTCCAGCTGTGAAACACCTCTCCCTCTGACCCCCACCCCCTTTTCTATATCCATTCCAGACAGACAGACAGACACTGTCTCTGCCTCCCTGTCAAAGAGCACCAGCTCCACTGTGAGTATTATTTCCAGGCTGGAAAGTCCATAATGGACATTACCTCAGTCTGTGGTTTGGTTACAGCTGGTCAGTTCAGGGCCTGAATAATAAAAACACAGAAAAATACCCAAACCTTTCTCTTGCAAGGCCCCCACACTAATGCTGTGCTGAACACTGCAGTCCCCAGCTGAGCTGTAAATGATTTTTTCATTTTCCTAGACCTGCTCCCTGGTCTGTTTGGTATTCAAGGGCACCCCACCAACAGGCACTATCATTCTGCTTGGGCCGAATTACTTGATTAAAACGCGTATCAACTATTATGTGATTCGTTTGCTGCTGCTGCTCCACACCACAGCCCCCTAAACTATGTTAAACTGTGATACAGCTGCACAGGCACGAGCAAATGCTGGGGAATGGGGAGTTTACTGGTTGGGAAGGGGAGGGAGGGGAAACCCAACCCTTTATTGTATGTGCTGTGGTGATTATTGGGTTTTCGTGTCTGGGAATGTGCTTGGAGAGGGGAAAGGGGGGCAAGAGATGAATTTGAAACACCTGTCCCCCTTTGCAGTCCCACCTGCTGCTGAATAGGTTTGGGGGTGAGCAGGGGTTATTTGGGGCACACAGAAGCACCTCTGGCTCACTGGGAACTTGGGACTTCATTGTTTTCTGAGAAGAGAGAGACGAGGCTGTTCTTGTTTTTATGCTGGAAACTAAAATCAAGGCAGCACATTTCTGTGATGCTGCCACTGTGTCACCCTTTCTCTCAGGCTTCTCGTGGCCTTGTTTGCATTTTGATGGGGTTTATTGCTTTCTGCCAGAGGGAAAGGCAAATGCTGAGGAGTCAGGGAGAGTTCCAGCTCTGTCTTCTGAAGCTGTGGAGTGCAGGACCAGCACAGTAGACATGCTCTGGGAATGAATCACATAGAGATCTCTTTATTTTAGCCCTCATGACAAGATATCCACAAGCAGGAGGTGTTCCCACCTGTGGGATGGTGAATGGATGGTACCTCCTCACTGTCCCATGGCAATATGTGGCACCATTCATTAAGGCAATGTCAGGAAGCAAAAACATCACTTGAGGTGAAACCTCATCAAGAGACTCTTTAATTGTTCTCTAGCATAAAACAGCCTGAAGTTAGTTCATGTACCTGAAGTTCAAGTGCACATGGGACTGGAAATGTGTTCAAGGATACATTTATGCTGCTGGGGCCACCAAGCTTTGGTGGATGGAGAGCACTGTGAGGAAGGGAGGGCCTTGTGTGGGGCTGTAATGTGGGGGTTCTCAAGTCTTGCTGATACCTTCAAAGTGAGGTTTTCCTCCTTCTCTCATGCCTTCAAATCCAAGTGTCCCTGTGGCTGCATTGGTTTCCCAGCCAGCCACCTCCAGCTGGGTTTTGTGGAGCATCTCTGGTGCTCCAGCTGTAATTGGGTGTGTTTGCTAAAGCAAATTGCAGCACAAAAAGAGCAGTTGTAGCCAAGCCATTCACAAACCCGGTCGCTTCCCCCCTCTCCATCTCTCCCCTCCAACACACATTTAATTTTTAGAATGGTGCAGCTGGAAGGAAGAGAGAAAGAGAGGAAATGAGATGAGGAATAGTGTGCAGCTCCCCTTTACCCTCTGACAAAATCCAAGCCCCACTTTAATGAATGCATTTCCATGTCTGGTTCTCTCTGCCAATCCTTCCAGACGGCTCCAAGGTGCTTCAAGGCAAGGCAGCAGGTCCTTGTAGAGCATCGAGGGCTCAGGCTGAGCCTGGAGGGTCTTGTTGTGGCCGATTCCACCTAATCCTGTTGATTAATTTAACTCCAGGGCTAAGAGGAGCCCAGAAGCAGTGAATGGAGAGGAGAAAGGCAGAGGGGGTGGAAAGGAAGTAGAGGAGGGAAGGGAATGGGGAGAGTGAGGACACATCCAATCTGTAATTACACAGGGTTTTCTCAGTCCTTTCCTCCAGCTTCAGTTCCCTTCTGGTCCTTTCAACCCCCTCCAAAGAGCTCTGCCCAGTGCTGCTAATTGTACCCAGCCTGACCCGGCAGCATTATTGAGGAATGTGCATTTGTGGGAGGTAATTTCCACATTTCCTCAAGCCAGAATGGCTTCCAGGACGTGCCCAGGCTTCTCTTTGTCACCTTTCCTGTGCCATCCTGCACTCACCCCTGCACACGAGCTCTGCCCACACTCATCTCCACGGGCAGAAAGAGCCACTGGCGTTCATTCCATTTCCCCAGCTCATTGCAGAGCAGAACTCGACACTGGTCCACACAAACCTTCAGCAAGTCCCTTCACGTGGTTATTTCTCCCCTCTGGCACAAGCCATGTTGTACCTCTGCTCCAAGAAGGTACCTGTACATTGGCATAGTTCCTCAGGAGAAGAGGGAAGGGCTGATGAATTTTCACACTGGCATTCCTGCTTTCACTCCCGTGATGAAGTCTGTCCTTTCATTTCTAAAAGTATTGCAAAGCAGAGAGGTTTGAGCAGTTTGTTTTCTTTCTGAGCTACAGAGCAGTTACACTAAAAAATAAAGGTGGAATTGCTCTTAAATATATAAAATCTAGTGGGATAAGTGCATGTGTAACACACATGCTTTTCCTTAAGTTTTTTCCTTTTCTCTGACTTGTTCTGCTGTGAGATTTTTCCCCCTGCATTCACCTCCCCTTTCTGCTCATTCCTGTCAGTCTTTCCCAGTGGGATATCCTGGGGGGGCTCCGTGGTGGACAGATAGCTGGTTCCATCCTTCATCACAACTACTGATTGGAAAACCACCCAAGAAGCTGCTTCTAGATATTTCTCCATCTTCTTATTTACACTGTTGCTTGTGCTGAGTAAGTGTAAAACGCTACCAGCTCATGATTATTCCTGCAGCACTAGTCCTGTTTTGCTGGGTGCTGGAAACTGGGATTTCCCCTGCTCACAACCATTTTTCACAGAGGGATGTGTTGCAAAAAAATGAAGTGTTTGAATTTTGGGTGAATCCCCAGCGAGGGAGCCTCCTTGAGTTATTCTTGCAGCTTTTGAAAGCTTCTAATTGTGTGGAATCTCTGTGGAGATTGTGCTAGTGGTTTGTCCAGGTCATTTCAGCTGTAAGGAACGGCAAAGACCTGCTGAGTTGCACATTAGGCAGGTAAGGGAGGCTGTCAATGATAACACGGGGTGTTGTATAATAGGCTCGAGGAGCCCATCCCAGCTGGAAGACTTTCTCTCTTCTTCCCTGATTCCCTGTGTGACAGGAGCAGCTGTGCCGTGTCAGACCAGCTGGTTCCAGGCATAGCCTGGGATTTTTCTTGCTCTCTTGGTTTCGTCTTTGTAGTCGAGCTGTTGGAGCCTTGGACTTGGCACGAGGAGCTGCGGCTTCTTTTCCCAGCTTTGCTCCTGACTCCCAGGGTGACTGTAGGTGGGTGACTGTAGGTGGGTGACTTCCTCCATCCCTGCCACGCTTGGGAAATGGGGATAATGCCAGTCGGGAGCTGTTTGGAGGCTCGGAGATAGGGAAGTTTATATTGCAAGGGTCGGCCTTAACCCTGTAGACAGCACTGATGGCTGAGGGTGGCACACATTGCTCATCACGACAATCAGTTGCCCACTCCCAAAACTTCGTGGCCAAATCAGGGATCCTCAATCAGGAGTTTAAAGCTGGTGAAGAAAGTTTGGCTGTTCTCCCTTCCAGACTTCTGCAGAGAGAAGTGAAGTGTGGGACATGAAATAAGTTACAGATCCTTTTCTAGACTGTTTTTCCTTCGCCTGGGAAGATACTGGGTCGCAGTAGTTGGATCAGATGAGCAGATGAGCTGTAGGTAGATGGAATGACTGCTGCCAGCTGGGCAGGGGGAGGGGAGATCTCAGCCATGATCACACTCTCATGACAGGACTTGCCTGTTTGGGGCTTTGGTGAAACACCACAAACAACCATTCTCGTGCTAAAGAGCTCACAGGCTGCGAGTTCCTACTAAGTGTGTGTAGTGTGGTACTAACTACACCTAGATGTGGACTAACTACAGAGAAATATGACATTTAAATCTGTGTATTTTCCTTCCTCTGTGTTTTCCTTCCCCTTCCTCACACTGGCTCTCTCACACCCTTGACACAAACACACCTCTGTCCTTGTTTTTTTTTTCATACCAAACGTTTCCAGGAAAGACACGAACTAATTAATAATCACTTCAGTGATGAACCTGAATTTACTGAATGCTATAGGTTTCCAGATGTGCTTTTGCCCAGCATGGTACTCTGAGACCCAGATGTGCTTCTACCTGTCCTGAATCATCTGGGACCCAGATGTGAAGGGCTTTTATTTTCAAGTGCAGATGTTCCTTTTATTTGACACTCCAGACCTTCCCTGAAAGTGAACAAAACCAAAAAACCAGTTTAGTAACGAGTTTTTGCCACCTGCAGTAATTCTGTCTTTAAAATGTGGGGCAGAGGCTGCTCCTCTGAGGTCAACAGCAAATTTCTCACTGATTTTGGTGAGAAAGGAAGAAATAAAAGGTGATCTAAGAGATGAATGTATGTAAAGACCCTAACGTATTTATTGCTGAGCCAGAGGTAGAAGGAGGAAAAGCCTCTTAAGGTGATGTTTTTGCCCCCAAACCAAGCCACTCACTCCCCGGCAGCAGAGCTTCCCTGGCCCCAGCACAACTGCGTTATCTGAGGTCCAACACCCTCCCCACGAAGCCCCAAGACATAAAAGCATTTTTGTTTTGAATGCAGAGGCATTTTGTGGTGATCTCAGTATAAACAAGAGAGCTCTGAGGGGATATTTGCCTCCCACTCCTCAAACTGCCGCCGCTCCCCGGCAGCTGTCGGGGAACTCACAGCTGCCGTTCCCACCCTGACGAGAGAAGAGGCAGATTTTTGGATGATGACAATATAGAGGCTGCAAAACACCGTGAGGAACTTTAGGGAACTTTATCATCAAGTTGAGCATATGGAAGTCCTGATTTAATCCCTAAGTTAGCAAAGGGTCACCCAAAAGTAAAAATGACTTCTCTGTGAGCACAGTTTGACTCTGGCTCTGTGGTTCTTCTGAAAGACAGAAATCAAGCCTGGTAGGGGAAAAAAAAAAACAGTGACATTGTAGAGTCTGCTGCTCTCATGAGAGAGAAGGAAGAGGTGACAGAGGCCAGATCTCTCACCTACCTCAAAGGTATCATCTATCAGACTGTTCCTCCCCTGCTGCCATGAACCAGTGAGACATTTCTCACTGTCCCAAAGGCAGACATGAAGTTTGGCCTGGCTGAGATCCTTCCAACAGCAACATCTGCACTGCAGGGAACTGAGAACCTGCATATTGTGTCTTGAAACACAAGATTTGCTCCATGAGAGCAAACACTGGAGTCACAGCTCCGTGTTCTTGGTGTGCCCCCTCCAAAATCCACTGAAGACTCGGTGAATATCAATGCAGTGCCTTCTGCTTTATCTCCAGAGGGAAAAAATGGAGCAAAACTGGGTTTACTTATTGCAGCTGTACTTCTTTGGGCCTCAGGAGGCAACAGGTGTGGTGCCAGGCTCAAGGCAGGAAGAAGGGAAAGGCACAGGTCCAGGGAAAGTCAAGGAATAAGTGACCAATTAGACATTGGGAAAGGACTTTGATGGCATCTGAATTCTGTAGGAGTTTGGTCTTGTGCAAAACTCCTGCTGAAATGGGGGAATTTAAGAGTTGAGGAGCTGTAACCTGTGGGCAGCCCAACCTACAGGTAAAGCAGTGCTGGAAGGGTTTTTTCCATCTGTAAGAATTCCTGATTGTTCTTTTTTTTGCTTCCTAACATGGTTTAAAAGAGCTGAAATCTTAAACACCAACACTTGACAAAACAGGAGAAAATGAGGCAGCACAAGCCAAAGCATTTTTATGTGACATTTTTATGTGCTTATTTCAGCTTCAGTATTTTTCAGTGCAAACTGTGCACCTCTGAAACAGTAATTTCAAATTAAAAATGGACATTTCTTGAAATAAGTCAACAACTGGAAATTCTTTCTCTGTAACAATTTGAATCAAGGACCATGAGCCACTGTTTTCCGGCAAGAAGTTTTGATTTTCCCAAGTTTTCTTTGCAATGTGGGAAAAAATAATACTAGGAAACGACAAAAATAACATAAATCTGGCAGATATGTCATACATAGGCACCCTGGGAGGGTGGGAAGGCCCTGGCACAGGTTGCCCAGAGAAGCTGTGGCTGCCCCAGCCCTGGAAGTGTCCAAGGCCAGGTTGGACGGGGCTTGGAGCAACCTGGGCTAGTGGAAGGTGTCCCTGCCTGTGGCAGGTAGAACTGGATGATCTCTGAGATTCTTCCAACCCAAACTGGAGTGTCTATGATTCAATGCTTTGTCTTGATTGTTTGGATTGACAGGAGAACCAGGATTACTTCACTGGGCTGCTCTACTCTTCCCACAGCTCTGTATGAACTTTAACCACCCAAACCTCACCTCCCATTCCTTTCCCACCCCAGGTAACAGATTGGACGAAGGTTCTGACGTGGAATCCGAACCAGACCTGCCCTTGAAGCGCAAACAACGCCGCAGCCGAACCACTTTCACTGCTGAGCAGCTGGAGGAGCTGGAGAAGGCCTTTGAGAGAACCCACTACCCCGACATCTACACCCGGGAGGAGCTGGCTCAGAGGACCAAGCTCACCGAGGCCCGTGTGCAGGTGAGGAGCAGAGTCAGCACGTGGGGAACCAGCCTGTGGAACAGCTCCTTGGTCACCCTGGGGAAGGAGAGGGTGCTGCTGGGAAGAGGGATCTCTGCTCTGGAGGGATCAAGGACAGGACCAGGGAATAGCTGGAGCTGAGTCAGGGCAGGGTCAGGTTGGATCTCAGGGAAAGGTTCTTCCCCCAGAGGGTGGTTGGCACTGCCCAGGCTCCCCAG
>JAWWLV010000061.1:1292075-1306435 GCA_035041135.1 Platyrinchus mystaceus | reverse complement strand
TGGCACTGCCCAGGCTCCCCAGGGCAGTGTCACAGCCCCAAGGCTGCCAGAGCTCCAGGAGGGTTTGGATGATCCTCAGGCACTGGCTGTGACCCTTGGGGATGGGCCTGTGCAGGGGTGAGGGTTGGACTGATGATCCTTGTGGGGCCCTTCCAGCTCAGCATATCCTGTGGTTCTGAGAGGGTGCTGAAAGGTGGTGGCATGGACACACCTCTCCAGAGCCACATCCACAAGGATCTGAGCCTTAAATCCTGTTCTGCATGAACCCTGAGATGAGCTCAGATGGTCAGAGCACGGTACCAAGAACACCAGGGTTGTGGGTTTGGTTCCTGTATGGACCATTCCCTTCCGAGTCGGACTCAATGATCCTTGTGGATCCCTTCCAGCTCAGAATATTCTCTGATTCAACACTGGACTTGATCATCCTGATGGGTCCCTTCCAACTGAGCATATTCTATCCTACATTCCCACGGATTTGCACATAGGCCCTTTGGATTTGGGCCCTTGCAGAGGTACCAGCTTGAGGGTTTGCTCCAGATTGGGACCAGGAGTCAAACTTTCCCGTACTTGGCAAGGCATTCAGTGCTCTGTTTTCTGCTGGAGAAAATTCCTCCCTGAGCTTAGGAGGAAACAGTGTGTTTGTTTCTGGTTGGTGTTCGAGGACAAATCCCACCATTTACCAGCTTCTCCCAGGGGAGCAGATCATATTTTGCGAAGTTTGCAAGTTCTGTGTGTGAATTTTCATCAAAGTTTTTTTTGGGTTTTGTGTGTTGTTGGGTTTGTTTTTTTTTTTTCCCTCCACCTCCAGAGAGCACGAAAAGGGCGGGGGGAGGGAAGGAGAGGGGAGGAGCAGGAAGGGAGGGTTTGGAGCGGGGGAACTCTGACATCTACACGATTAATAGCCGTTGTGGGAACTCCACACAGAGACCCTTATGTCTGCAGATAAAGGCTGGGTCAGCAGTGTGTGCAAACACGCCGAGGGATCAGGAGTGTGAACAGATCGGGGGGTATAATAGAGTCCCTTGGGGACAGGGAAGGGAAGGGGGAGGGAGTGGGGATTGTGCCGGGTTCCAGCAGTGAAATGGAGACCCCAGCAGTCCGCACTCCATGTGGCCACCGCGCTGCGGCTTCACACGGAGCGCGGGGTCGGTCCCGCTGCCCGGGCTGGATCCCGGGAACTGGGAGAGGAGGGGAGAGTTCTCCAGGCTGGTGACTGGGAAACATTCACTGAAGCGGCTCGCCCAGAACAACACTGAACCGGCTCCCCTAGAACAACACTGAACCGGCTCCCCCAGAACAACACTGAACCGGCTCCCCCAGAACAACACTGAACCGGCTCCGCCACAACAACGCAGGCTTTTTGTTGTCCGCGGTTATCGGGACAAAGAGCCCGATGTGCTCCCTCAGCAGAAAGAACCGCTGAACGTTTTTGGTGTTTGCCCTCAGCTGTCTGGGAATGAACATTTCCCCCCACACCTGGGACAGTCGCTGGTTAAGGACTTTCCCCATTACCCCTCTTTCCCAGTCACAGCACTGCAGTGGACACCCTTTCACAGCTGCCTCTTGAGAGGTGCTGGATTTTCCTGAATCCATCAGCCCTCAAGATTTGGCCGTGGAGACTGGAAAAGGAAATCTAGCAAACCTTAAACTGACTCCAGTGTTGATTTTAGCCAACAGACCATCCCAGGGTGTTCAACAGTAACTGTTAATTTGCTGGACGTGTAGATCAGAGATAGATGGATCCTGGGAAAGTGGCTAATTAAGGGGACTGAGCTTGGAGTTGGAATGTGTGAATTCCCCCATTTTTGTTTTGCATATTTTGTTCTAATTGCTCTCACTTGTGTAGGTGCACAGAAGGTGTTAAGTGGGGAATAAAAATAGATGTTCCTGTGGTAAAAAGGTTTAAAAAAGGTTTAAAAAAGGAGTTTCAAGGGAGAATGGAGTTTAGGGAGCGCCTTTTTCTGGGGAGAGGGAAACCTGTGTTGCACGAGCCGTGATGAGGGATGGTGGGGAGGAAGGGAAGAGTCCCAGAGTGCACAAACCAGAGGCAGGTTCTTTTCCAAGGCCCTCTGACCTTGTGACAGTGCTGGGAGAAAGAAGGGAGGCGAAAGCAGAGGCAGGGAAAGCTAAACTAACTAACTGACTAACTAACTAACTAACTAACTAAAGAGAACCTTTCCCTTGTCTCAGGCTGTGATCTCCGAATCCCTCTCCTTGCTCCCAGGCAGCTTTCGTGGAGGTTCCTGCCAGGGCTCCAGTAGCAGCTGTTCTCCGAGGCACATTCCTGATGGCTTTCTCATTCCAACATCCTGGCACACTCAGCTTCTTCCCACCACTTTTAAGCCTGCCGCCCCTTGTAAAATTTTCTGGATATCAGAGCAGATCTTTTGCTGGCCCTCGGGATCTACAAACATTAGTCAGTCAAGTTCTTGTGGAAAAAAAAAATAGCCACACACACACACATCCGCATGTACCCATCCAGCAGGGAAGCTTCTACCACCTTGGAGTCTTACTCCTGTCTCAACAGAGTTTTTAAGCCCAGGAGATGTGTTTTGGATTAAAAATGGCTGTAAAAACAGCAGAGCCAGCTGAGAGCAGGGTTTCTGGGTGTTAACAGAGTTTATTTAAAAGGGCCTGGAGTGAGAGGACAGGGGGAATGGTTTTAAATGCACAGAGAGTAGGTTTAGGTTGAATATTAGGAAGAAATTCTTCCCTGTGAGGGTGGGAAGGCTCTGGCACAGGCTGTCCAGATAAGCTGTGGCTGCCCCATCCCTGGAAGTGTCCAAGTCCAGGTTGGACAGGGCTTGGAGCAACCTGGGCTAGTGGAAGGTGTCCCTGCCCATGGCAGGGGGTGGCACTGGAGGATGTTTAAGATCCCTTGCAACCCAGACCATTTTGGGATTCATTCTATGATCCTCTGAAGGGCCACACCAACATCTGCCCATCCATCGTCCACAAAACTTAAGGTGTAAAATGGGAGGCAGATGTATGAGAAGTATTTTGTGCCCTCTAATCACAAAAGATTCTTTAGGGCAGCTCCTCAATGTCTGATCATTGTTTCACCCACCTTCTGAATCCCAGGGCCACTTATGTGCTGGGCAGCCATGGCTGGACAATGCCTGGATCACAGCTCAGGTGCTTCTTTCTTACTGCATCAGATGGACACCACAGCCCTGTGGTGAATCCCATTGGGATAATCACAAACAAAAGTAACTGGGATTGTCTCTCTTTGCTTCTTCCTTGTCCTCACCTCTCTTTTCTTCACTGAGTGAGAGGTGAACTCACCTAGGTCTTGGTGTTCTCCCTCCCACCTGGGTGTTCACAGACCACAACCTGCCCATGTGAGGAGCTGATGGCTCTGTTAAACTTTCCTGGCAGATCTCAGGGTCTGGCTGGTCACAGCTGCCCAGCTAAGTGGAAGTTTGACACGTTGACAGCTAATAAACTTCACAACAAGGGGAGAGGGGGGGAAGCAGCTCCAAGCTGCAGTTTCTTGTCTGCTGGGAAGATCCCGGGGGGGCTGAGCAGTATTTTTGCGAGGCCACTGCAGTGTTTGTGTGGTTGATATGAAGGATTTCAGCTTTCAGACTTCAACACACCCAAAGGTATGAGCTGGTCCAAGGTTAGTCCCAAGATGAGCATAGCCAGGGACAAGCCTGCCATGGATTTTGGGATGAACTGGGATCACTCTGCCAAACCCATGCCCAGCAAGGCCAACAGTGGAAATTCCCACTGATTTTTGTGCAAGGCAATGCCTTGACTCATGTGGCCACACTAATTGTCCAGGACTAAAGGAATTCTTGCCCATTTGCAAGTTCCCATTTCCACCCTTTCAGAAAACAAGCTAGTGGATGCCAAGCGTTCATGGAATTAAAAACTAAACCTAAGAGCTAAATAATTCACTCAGTTATTTAATGGGAGCTTTGATTTTGATCTTGGATGTATTTTGGGTTTTTACACCAGTTTTTGCAATTATCTAAGTGATGATGTCAACATTTTTATATGGAAAAAAACCCTTAAATGGGATTCTGTGATAATTTTGAAGCTTTTCTGCCTGGATTTTCTATAGAAGGGACTTTTTTAAGAACAACTCTTTTCTCATAAACAACTTGGCTTTGTTAGTGGAGTGTTTTTCAATAGGAAAATAGTTTTGCCAGGAAATTTGTGACTTCTCAAATCAATGCTAAAGTTAGAAGAGCCACCAGGTACATCAGTCATGGGTGTGGGGAGTTGAAACGAATCCTTCTCTTGGACAATCCCGCTTGTGGATTTGTTTGCCCAAACGTGCTGCATTTTTAAGGCGAGTTACCAACAAACCTTAGTGCTTTTTTCTGTTATTTTACCACTAGAAAGAAATGGAAAGTAAACCCACATAGCGCAGGTGGTCAGATTGTCCTCAGGTCAGCACCACAATCTCGAGTCACTTAGAAACTTCTCCACTGAAGTTGTTTTTCACAAATATTCCTCGGGGCAGAGGTTCCCACGCAAACACCCCAGCTCCATTTTTCGTGGTGCTACAATAAGCCAGATGTGGGAAGTTCCAAAGTATTGTCTCAAAAAGCTTTCCCCAAAATCTACTGCAATTTTGGCGAAAAAAATAGCTGCTGGTTTTTGCTTCTCAGCGTGGCCTGTGGATGATTTGGCTGGTGGCATCTGGGGCAGCTGGGTACAAGTATGTTTGTTATTCTGGTCTGGGCAGTGGGTGATTTCTGGGAATAAATCAGCACAAAGAGGTGGGTGCATTGTGATGCTGATTTTTGATATTAATCCTCAGGAAATTCCATGCACTGAGAAACCTTTATTTCAATAACAAAATTAAACCAGGCACCAGGAGTCGCAAGCCAGTGCTTTATTGATCATTTTTATGATGGAGACCGTTGTGATTTCTGCCTGGGAGAAAATGGATGTTTCGTTTAATAAAGGGGCTCAGAGCAATTCTGCCTCTGAAATCTCGGTGCATTTCTAGGCTCCTCACATAATATGTATTTTATGACACAGTTTCAAACTGTAGTAAACAAACAGCCATATTCTGGATCGTGCTGCAGAGGCTCAGATTTGCCAAACGAAGCACCAGAAAAGAAATTCTATTCAATTTTACTTGAAATTGTTCACAGAGCAATTCTGTTTTCAGTGTGAACAAGCTGAAAACCCACTATTTACCAGCAGGACTCTGCAGTTTAGTATCCAGAAAATGCATGCATTTCTCAGGAATGTCTCAAGTCTCTCTGTTGTGTGCTGGTGGGGACCTTAAAAATATCTCTTAATTTGTGAAATAGAGCAGTATAGCTGTAATTTACCTCACATTACGTGGACATGAAGCAAAGAGATAGAAAAACCTTCTGGCTTTAACCACACCCCACCAATTAATGTTACCCAGGCAAACAGAGTTCAGAGGCAAATGAAGTTTTAACCAATTTTAAGTGTCACTGTGTTGTTTTCCTAAATGGGAGAGAAGCGAACACCAAAATTTGAAACTAATTCAGTTTTCCATGAAAGAAACCAAATATTTGGCTATGAGAGTAGACCTGCTTTCAAAAAGAAAAGACTTTGAGTGGCATTTTTGGGTGATATTAAGGAATTTCAGCAGCTGTCACTCTGGTCAGAGCTCTGTCCTGCTCCTTGAGGAGGTGCTTTTTGGGGATGAAGGTGTTAAACACAGGGATGATGACGGTGAGCAGGTCTCGGAGCATTAACTGGAGCCACGCAAAGCTGCCACAGCCTGATGCTGTTTGCGCGGTGTTTTGCTTCCCAAACTCTTTGAGATGTGTCCAAACTGGCTCTTCTGAGGCAATTCCCCCTCCCTTAGAGGTCAGCTGAGAATGTTTTCTTTCTTCCTGAGGCTCCGAGTCGTTCCCATTTCTTGTGAGGAGGCTGCGATGAGGTTATGGCACAACAGCTGCCCCGTGGTTTTGGCAGCAGCCGGGGCGCTGTGCAGGGCTGGGGCTCTCCTTGGCAGGGCTGGCTTGGCACGCTGGTTTGCAGCACCCACGGCAGGAACAGCCGCTGGCACCGCGGCTGCCGCTCCGTGAGAACCGCGGGGCCGCCGCTCCGTGTGCCCAGGCACGTCCAGGGACCATGCCAAGCAACATCCCGCTCCCGGGAGAGGTCGGGGAGAGGGTATGGGCTGCTCTAGCCAGCTTAGAGAAGCAGCTCAGCACGTTAAATGATGCTTCCCCCCTGCACTCCTGTCTCATGAAGGTCTTGCTGCAGAAGGATGTTTCTAATGAGAGAGATGGGCTGCAGCCTTTGCATTTTCTCTTTGCTTAGTGAATTGCTCCTTGCAACAGAACGACGTTGCTGTTGTTCTCTCCTATCTCTCCAGCCTGAATTAGACTCAGAAATGCAGTTGGATTACAGGAAAGAGTAACTATTGCATACTTGTCTCAGTGAAAAAACTCCAGATAAGCCCTTAAACCACCTAATAATCACATAAAAATAAACAGAACCAAATTGTAAAGTAAATTACCAGGTAACCAAACTGTACAGTAAATTATCAGGTAACCAAACTATAAAGTAATTTATCAGGTAGTCAAACTGCAGTGGCAAGTCTTTCTCCACCTGAGTTTTGAACAAGCCAGAGATGATCTCTCAAAATTGTGGCACCAGTATCTGAACAGGGCTTACAGAAAGGCTGGAGAGGGGCTTCTCACAGAGTAGTGGAAGGACAGGACAAGGAGGAATGCTTCTAAACTAAAAGAGAGGAAATTTAGATGGGATATTGGGAAGGAATTCATCCCTGTGAGGGTGGGGAGGCCCTGGCACAGGTTGCCCAGAGAAGCTGTGGCTGCCCCAGCCCTGGGAGTGTCCAAGGCCAGGTTGGACGGGGCTTGGAGCAACCTGGGCTAGTGGAAGGGGGTGGAATGGGATGAACTTTAAGGTCCCTTGCAACCCAAACCATTCTGGGATTCAATCTAAATGTTTCCTTAGAAAGGCATCAGCAGTTTTGGTACTTGTAGAATTGTGCCCTTGGAACCAGAAATGTCCCACTGGCAGAGGATGCGGTCCCAGCTCTGGAATCGTGCTGGAGAGAGCCAGCACTATTTTATTACGTGTATTATACTTTACTGAAGATGAAAATGATAAGCCTAATCCTGGAGTCCTTCTGGCAAAGCATTTGTTGAGGTCAATGGGAATTAATAGAAACTTGCAGCATAATTTGACAAGAGCAGCTTGTTTTTCAAATGTGGGGCAGGGAATCTATGAATCAAATAGAGAAATCTATGGCAGAAAGTGCTCTTTTGAACCTGCTGTGGGTGGAGGAATCCGCTCAGATCAGTAAAAGTCGATTTTTTAGTGAGAGTTGTGGATTTTTGTGTTGAGAAGCAAACCTCGAAGTGACTTCTTTGATTGTTTGTCCTA
Source organism: Platyrinchus mystaceus (assembly GCA_035041135.1). Classification (NCBI taxonomy): domain Eukaryota; kingdom Metazoa; phylum Chordata; class Aves; order Passeriformes; family Tyrannidae; genus Platyrinchus; species Platyrinchus mystaceus. The sequence continues at coordinate 1,299,076 of JAWWLV010000061.1, read as the reverse complement.
TTCTACTTTTCTTGGTCTGCTTTGGGCCAAGAACTGCCAACCTCATGGTCGCAAGCTGAGATGCCCTAAACAGTGTGGGAATGGTTTAATTTTCATAGAAAGGAGAGAGGGCCCAGAGGCCAAAGCAATGAAGGAGTTCCCAGTTCCTGGATGAAGTGTCTGTGTGAAACTCTGCACACTGAACTGCTCTAAATGGAAGGCAGTGGGGTTGCCCTGATTTATAGCAGCAGAGTGTCTGTGCCATTGTATTAAAAACAAACAGGACCTCCCAGAGATTTTATGAGAAGAACCTTTATCACAAAATTTCCAGCCATGGCATGGACCAAAATATTCCTCCAAGGCTTTGCCCAGACCCCCGTGCTGAACCTCTGCTCCCACCCAGTATGTGCCCAGTGAAGTGATCCAGTTGTCATGGCCAGCATGTGGTTCTCCTCCGTCTTCAACCTCCCCAGACTCTTTCCTGGGACTCCAATTAAATATATTCCGTGTGGTCAACACTGGAAAGTATTTATAATAATCAGGAGGAGGGTTTTGCCGGGGTGTTTTAATATTTGAGCCACTTCACGTGGAGCTTAAGCCATTTTTAAAAGCTTTTCTTTGGCAAAGCAAATCTTGATAGCGGGAATTGATGTGCTGCTGATTTGCTGCTAAAGCCCAGCCTATCTCAGCCAAACAATAGCAGCAGGAAATCTACTCTCCAACATCTCATTCACCTCCATGAGGTGTGAACATCAAAGCCTGTTCCTAAATGTTTAAATGCAGTCCTTAACACCATTAAGACTTGGCTGTCTAAGAAGGAAATGTGCAAGCGAAAAAGCAGTTTATAAATATACTGCCTTGCAGCTGCTTTCTGACAGCAGTGAACCCATCCTAATGTCTTTCAGCTCCCTCAAGTGCCATTCATCCTCAGATCTCAGGTTTATAAAGAGAAGTAAACCAGGTGTTATTTCAAATTTTATTTTATTTCAGCAGAATTTCCTCTGGCAAATGAAATCATCACTGAGAAACAGGTTTGTGAAAGGTAGGGCTGGAAAACACAACATTTGCAAACAATCAGTATACAAAAGCTATTTTATTCCATGATAATATTTTTGTATTTGTAAATATTATGAACTTCTATTACAATAAGTGGTAAAGCTGCATCATTGGGCAGGGTTGGGCTTAGAGTTCTGAATCCAGGAGTTCCAGCCTGGGCTTAGAATGTCTCAGTGTGAAAGTGGACAGATCTATCCCATTTCTCCTGCTTCCCTGCCTGGAATATGAAATCCATCAGTAGCTACAAAATGTTCACACTGAGATGGTCGTTTCAAGGGAGGGGTGGCCTTTTGTTTGAGGAAGTGTTTGAAAGAATATTGCAAGAGTGAAGTAATCAATGTCACAATGAAGCATTTCACTCACAGGAATGATTTCTTCAAAAAAACAAGTGGTTTGCCAAAAGAAAAAATCACATACCACAGCCTGTTCACTGCAATTCAGCAGGCTGTTATAAATAGCTCACACCTTCAGGAACTGGGAGATGCCAGAAGAAATACAGGCTAAATTCATTGGATAATCTCATTTGTGAGGAGTCATTTGTTCTGCTCCACTAACCTTGTTTAATATTTATTTTAACTATATCACCCACCCGTGGCAGAGGCTCAGCACTGAACCCAAGTGTCTCTGGCTACAGCCTAGAAAACCTGAGTCTTCTCATGAGTTATTTTTTTGTTCTGTGAAGAATTGTCTCAGTAGCCTCAATGATGTTTGTACCTTTCTGATGTCTGTTTTTCGCACCCCTCAGCACCTGTCAGAGGAAGCATCATCATCACTAAACTGTTGTATGGACCTACAGGACCCCATCTCATCATCACATCCCAGCCCTTTCCACCTGACAAAAAGGCATTTGGAGCAGTAAATACCCCTGGTCTCTCATCACTTCTGCTGTAGGGTTCCTCCCTAAAATCCTTCTGCATCAGCCTCCTGGGAAACCCCTGACTTGCAGCATTTTCCACCGGGGTGGACAAGGTGATCTGCTCTGGTTCCCTGGAGGGGACCTGATCTGCAACCTGGGAAGGGACCTTCTGTGACTTTGGTGGATTTTTCTGGGGTGTGCTTAGGCCATAAATGGCCACATGGTGAACACAAACATATGTTGCATCTCTTCCATTCTGCTGAAGAGCAAAGGCCTGACTTGGCTTTTCCATCCCTGTTTCCATTTATGAGCTCATTCACCCCATCCATCTTTCTCCCACATCAAGTCCTGATTAGGCTGAGCAGGAACACAACAGGCTTTCTTTCCCACAGGAGGCTCTTTTTGACCTTCCTTTCCTCTCCTTGTCTGACAAATTGTGGGAGCTGACCCATATCTGGGCAGGATAATTCAGTCCAGCCCCATCCTGGCAGGCAGCTGCCTCTGCAGCTTCTCTGCTGGTGGGGAACAAGTGGCTGGGACATCTCGGGCTGGTTCTTGGCAGGGCTGGGTGCAGGCACTGGGGTTAAATAAGAACCAGTTCTAACCTTTGCCCCAAAGCCAGCCTGGCTGGGAGGATGGGCCCTCCTGGAATCAGCTGGTTCTGCAGAGCAGACAGTGATGAATTGGAGAGGGTTTTTAGCCTTGATGTTCCTCCCTCTCCCATCTGGGAAGGGAACAGGGATTGAGGGATTGAGGGATATTCAGGATCCTTGGAGCAGGATCTGAGCAGGAGGCGTGTGGCACAGTGAGGGACACTGGTCTTACCTGGGCCCTGGGCTTGACTAGAATGTGAAGAACCTCCTTGGATATCTTCTTTCCAGTTATTTTCCATGGGGGCATTCCTGTATCTATCTGCTTCCCCTCAGCAATGCCAAGCAGTTTCTATAACACATCTCCTATGTACTTAATACTTTATTTGGAAGACAATTCACAGGGAAAAAAGCCCCAAAGGCCTTTAACAAGTAGAAACTGTTGTTTCCAGTGGCCTGTATTGTACTTCTATACCCTTGGAAAGCAGCACATTTACACAGAACAGGGTCTCTGCTAGGAAATGACCATGAAAACCTTCCCTTTTTAAGAAAAAGCCTGTTTCTGCCATGGTGTTTTTTCTGCTGGTGAATTCTTCACACAACCCTTTTCCAAAGTGCTGCCTTGTCCCAGCATAAAACTCTAATCATGCAATCCAGCCCAGCAGCCTCTAAAAAACATTCCCAGCAGCTTCAAAACTTTCTCCTCTTCCTCATCTTCTTCCCACCAGCCTGGTTTTAGCAGCCGTAGCCTTCACCCCAGGCTTACCATGGTGTAACAGGATCGTCTGGCAGGGGAATCTTTAGTGCCTGATAAAACCTTAACTGTTGGGAAATGAAAGCAGGTTCCCTTTGAAGTGCACCTCGCATTACAGGGAGATGCTCCAGCCTCTATATTTTAACTCCCAATAAAATGATTTATAAGCATAAAGGCCTGAGCCACCTTTGAGGCGGGGGAAGGGAAGGAGTTGCTAACGTCATTAGCTGGAAAGTATCTCCTTTTTTTTTTCTCTGGGTTATAAATAAGGGGCAGAATCAACCTGTTTGGGCCATGAAATGTCCCTTCCTCTGCACAGGAAGATAAATCCCATCAATTGCTTTGTGGAAGGTTTCGGTGTGTTTGGGGCTGGATTCTCCAGACAGGCTCTGGGAGGAAACACTGCATTTCAACACGTGGTTGTGAATTCCCTTAGTGCAGGTGTATTTGCTATTATTATCACTTATTATCTGCTTTGCTGCCATGCTTCAGACAAGATGCTCCAAGATCTTGCTATGCTGGGTCTGGTGCCTTCTGGCACTGCAAAAGAGCCTCTATCTCCAACGGCTGATTATGGAAATAAACTGAAATGCAAGAAAATGAGGGGTTTATCCTCAATTTAGAGGTGCTAATCTGATGCATGGCTTGTGTAAGGACTAAAATTTGTTGAATACACTGACTTCAAATCTGAATAGCAATAACTTTCCTGAAGTCACAGGAGGAGCATAATTAAGAGCCGAACTTCTTTGGTGATAATCCGCTCTCTTGGAATTTATCTTTCCTTTCTTCACAAGCCCATGTGCATTGTAGACCAAAATGGCTCATACCCAGGACTTTTTTGTTGACTCCTGGTTGTAAAAGGATCCAGAGCATCCTTTTATCTCCTTTCAAATACAAAGGAACCACCCCCTGTACTGGATGCGGAGGATCAGGATGGGAGGAGCCACCACACGCACGGGTACATTTCAATTCTGAACAAAACACCCCCAGCAGCTTCAAAACTTCCTCCTCTTCCTCTTCTTCCCACCAGCCTGGTTTTAGCAGCCGTAGCCTTCACCCCAGGCTTACCATGGTGTAACAGGATCCTCTGGCAGGGGAATCTTTAGTGGCTGACAAAGCCGTGTACTGCACAAGTGTGTGTTGGTGCCCAGACAACAACAACCTCCCAGGGGGTGACAGAAGACAACACAAACCTTTTCCACGTTGTGTTTTGATCATCCCTTGCCCAAATCAACCAACAGGCAAGGCAGGGAGTCCTTGTGGGGATGGTGTTGGAGAAACATGTCCCGTCCTATGTTTCTTCAGAAGATCTAATCGCAGGTAGATCTGCCAACATGTGGCTCTTGGTTAGGAAGAAAAGAACTTTTCCACCCTTTGTGATGTCAGGAAAGTGTCAGAAATCACTGGAATGGCTTTTGCACTCTTGGAATTTCGTTTCTCTTTCCCTCTCAATTCCAGGATTCATATCTTGGTTGTGTTCTCCCATCAGGTATTTGAATTTTATGTGCTGTTCTCAGCACTGAGATCTTTATTTTTTTTTGGAGTGGAAGCTCTTCCAGTCAAGGTCTAGGCCTTTTTCTCTGAAAAGAGTAAGTTTATTTATCTCCCTGTGTTCACCTACCAGAAATATTCAATTTTCATGTCCTTATCTGTGAAAGTGGAAGCAAATTATAAGAGAGGAGCCAAGGTCCATCTCCCTAATTCCAAACTGGATTTGCACACACGTGCCTGTTGAGAAAAGGATGGGACCGTCCTCTTTGCACGACCAGGGCAAACAAAAGGTTATTTATTCATTTCTGTTGCTCACTGCTCACAGAAGCTGTGCCATGGATTGGGCTGGACAAAGGACTTATAAAGTGCTACGGACCTCAGAGTTCATTCATTCTCCTTAACTCTGTCCTAGATTTTTTTAGCCATTTTGGGTGCCAGAAATGGCCCCAGGGATTGTGACCTGCCTGGACCCTGCTGGTCAATGCAGATCGGATGTGAGCTGACCCATTTCTGTCACGCTTTTGGAAGGTGCTGGGAGGTTGTGCTGCTTCAGCCAGTAGAGCAGTGCAGTAGGAACAGGTCTGTAAAAAGAGGGTTGTGGAGCCAAGGACCTGACATCAGCACTGTAGACACTTCAGGGGCTTAATTTAGACCAACTCTTCAAAGAAAACTGGGCTTTTGTTGTTTTCATTGTATGTGGATGTAAATAACAGCATGAAATTAAGGGCTGCCCAGGCCTGGGTCCTTCCTAAGCCATCATGATCACAGCTATCATTAGCAAGTTTTAATTAAACTGTTTCCATAGCATGATAGTGGCTAAATAACATGTAGAAAGAGCAATAATAGGCTGTGATCCAGAGAACCTCACAGAAATTAGTGTGTGAAGCTTAATGTACACTTATTTTTGCAGCAGGCGCCACTGCAGTGCATGTGGGCTGGAGGCCAGCACTCCATTAAATAAATTTGCCTTTTCCTGTAAGAAAAATGCACAGGAACAAGTAACTATTTATTAGCACTTGACATAAAGACTGGGGAAAGATGCCCATTTTGAGCTTTGGGTTATGTTTGATGTCCACAGCACACAGGTCTAAAATTCTGCAGTATCTGGGGAAGAGTTTTGGTTTGGCTCCCAAGATGTGGGCACAGTTTGGGCTGCAGTGCCTCAAACCCTTGTAACACCAGCTCCTGATCTGATGTTGAGCAGCTTGGAAGCCTGATGGAGGATTTTTTTTCCCCCTGAATGCTTTACACTCTTGATTTTTCTCCATTTTTTCTTGTTGCTGTGAAATTTAATCATGTTTTCTAGCCCTTTAGGCCTCCCAAAGTCCAGCAGCTGCATTCTCATCTGGCTTGAAAGCTTATCCACATACTTCTGAACCCCAAACAGGGATGGGGCCTGAGAGCCTCTCTGATTAAATGAAGCAAACCAAGCCCAAGAGACAGATTGAGAAGCCCTTTCCACTATGCAGAAGGGAGATTGCCCATGGTAAAACACATCAGGGCAGACAAATGCGTTTAGAAAAATCTCCTCGGGAGTCTTACAGGTAAACCAGCTCTGTAGGAAACATGAGCCCAGCTTTGCACAGGCATTAAAACTGGGTTTATTTTAATGCACAGAGATTTAAATTGGCTGCAGAACAATTCTGGTGCTGCCACAAGCAGGGCATGTCTTAGCATACAGACAACAGTGATTTGCTGCAGCACAGAGGAGCTGAGCAAACCCTGTATTCCCTCCGGTCTGGTTCTATCTCTTTAGCTTGTCTAACATTGAAACCATGATGCTAATCTGTCTATTTATCCCTCCTAACAGAGCAGCCGTGTTGCTATTATGGTCCTTAATCCCTCAGCATAATTCACATAGTTGTCAGATAACAAGGCAGAATGGCCAGGTGGTAGCAGTGCATCTATTTGGTGTGGACTCTCCTGGAATACACAAGTTAAATTATTCTTCTTCATCTCACCCTACAGCTCAGAGCACCCTCCCGACACTCTCAGCAGCATCTTGAACCATTCTAAATGTATATGTTTACCCAGGAGACAGGGAAGGGGTTGTATTGTCATTTGGGAGAAAGGAAACTGAGGAATGGTGGTGAATATAAAAAAGATATGAAGCCATTAGAGAGTGTCCAGGGAAGATGGGGAAGAGCCCTGAGGGGAAGCTGTGTGAGGACACTGAGGGCACTTGGTGTGTTCAGCTGGAGGAGACTGAGGGGAGACCTCAGTGCAGTTCCAAGTGCCTGGGCAGGGGCAGAGGAGGGGCAGGACTGAGCTCTGC
>JAWWLV010000061.1:1254404-1283270 GCA_035041135.1 Platyrinchus mystaceus | reverse complement strand
CAGGGATGGGGCAGCCACAGCTTCTCTGGGCAACCTGTGCCAGGGCCTCCCCACCCTCCCAGGGAAGGATTTTTTCCTAATATCCCATCCAACCCTACTCTTTCTCAGTTTGAAGACATTCCCAGGTGCTGAGTACTTCTTCAGTGCCTGTACCTGAAGGATTTTTGGAAGGGTTTAATTAATAATTCCCACTCCTCCGTTTTATCTACATCACCTTTGGCCCTTTTTTCATTCTCAAAGTTGGACCAGACTTGGCTGCTACTTGGCTTTACAGGGAAAGAGATCCAGGCATCTGGTACTTTTCCTCTCTTTCTTTTTCTTCAGGATTTGATTTTTTTGAGGTGGGCATAGAAAGAGACCGAGGTCCCAGGGGAGAACATCAGTCCCTAGTTTTGGAATATCCAGTGTTCTGGGGGTTTGGGATTTTGTTCCTTTTTGTGTGCAGGGTCTCTCATGCAGTGACACAAATGAATAGCAATGGAAATGGCTTTGTTATCAATGGCCAAGTCCTGGTTTGTACCTGCAACACTCTCACCCTGCAGCAGAAAGTTGCTGGGACATTTTGAAAGAGCAAAATATTTAATTCCATTCAACACTCCCTGAAGAATTTATTTTTCTCTCTCTGTAAACAAAGGAGGGGAATATTGTAACTGGATATTTTATTTTCATTATTTTTGTTACAAATTGCAGTGGTTTACTTTCTTTTGATCTTCCCCTCAAAAGTTTACATTTGCACTTGCATCCCTCACCCGCTTCCTTTCCATTTTCATTTATGCCATTTGAAAGGCTTTCTTTCATCTGAAAGAAAATGCTGTTTGTCTTTTTCATAACCTTTATTCATCACCTGCTGCCCCTTCGTAAACCTTTTATAGAAGAACATGTAATATAATGCAGAAGCTTAGTTGTATTTTAGTTACTGCTGGTTGTGTGTTTAAAGCTGGAAACTCAACATTTCAATTCTCAGTCTTTCCTCTCTGTCACATTTTTGTGTGGGGCAGTGAAACCAAGCTGATAAAACTGTCCCCCCCTTAATAAAACTTCCTTATATCTTCCAGGCAAAGGTTTATAGATACACCAAACCATCCCATGGCACTGATGGTTTGAAGTTCTCATTATTGTGCTTTAACTTGTTACAAGGCTGGCTGGATGGGGAACCTGAGCTTTGGGATGCTCAAATTCCTGGTCCCTAATAAACTTCTGCACCGGCTCGAGTTTTAACCTTTATTGGGCTCATTTTTCCAGGGGTAAGGTGAGAGGTGGCAGCTCTGCTGTGCCTAATGCATTAAAAAAGGTCACAGAAATATTTGAAAAAGGAAGAATATTGCAGAAATAAGTCAGATTTCTGCTTTTTATGTAGGTCTGACTTTGTCCTGCTGCTTTCCTGGGTGTGTCAGAAGGCTCAGGATGCTCAGCTCTCACTGGGTTCAGGGAGTTGCTCCCTGATATAGGAGCTCTGGACTCCCTTTTTTTGTGTGTGTGGGCAGGAGGTTTTCCTCTCCACATAATGACTAGGAGAGAATCAATCAGATGGGGGCTTTATTAGTGCTGACCCAAAGGCACCCACAAAGCTCAGGCTGCAGCAGGGACATATATTAACTCCACTTGTCCTTAATCTTGCAGAATTCCAGACTGCTCCTGGTGGGGCAGGGACAGCAGGAGGCAGGACAGAGATTTCCTGAGGATCTCTTAGGTGCCAACACTGACACACCGGTGTGAACCCAGGGCAGGGCTTAGGGTAGGTAAAACCAGGCAGGGCTCCTGTTTTGGGGGTCCATCCTTTCTGCTTGGCCCATAGCTCAGCTCTGCACCCTTTCCCCAGGGTCCCAATCTTCCTGCCAAGGTCCCGATTCCTCCCTGAGCCGGAGGGTGGAGAGGAGAGCTGTGCCCAGGGCAGCTGATCTGAGCGCTAAGCACGGGGATCCCGGGATGCAGCAGAGCAGGAGCCAGGAGATAACGAGTGATGTGTCATCGCTGCCGGGACTTAACGCATCGTGAGATATGGCAGCTTGTTTGCAGGGGTTTAACCAGCCTCTCCCGTCCCCTTCTTGTCACTGCCCAGTCCCTGCCACAGCCAATCTGTGTCCTAATCTCCATCAGTTAACAAGAAACACTTTTGCTCCCCCCTCCCCAGTGCAGACACCCACCCTGAAGCCTGGGATAAAGAGGGAAGAGCCCCCCCAGCCTCGACCCTCTCCCCCTTCACTTTCCACTAACTCAGCGCAACCAATTAGGCATCTGACACCCGTACGGGCTGACAAATTGTTTCTGTCATCTGCTTTCTGTCTTTCATTAAACGGGAGGCAGAGGGGGGGAATTGAGGATGGAGGGGGGGCTGGGAGATGTGATCTCCCATGCTTAGCGAGGCCAGATACATTAATTACAAAACGGCCATTTGCAGCATGAAAATGCATTAATTAAATTTATGCAATCATTATCTTTAAATAGTCATATCTTTAAAATAATCAGCCCTTCCTGAGTCTTCCCTCTCCTCTGCTAAGTATCTCTAATCCCTTTTCCACCATTTATCTCTGGATCAGCAGTGGTTTGTGTGCTTTTAAACTTCTGTGTGCAGGAGATGCCTTAAAAACTCTGCTCCGGTAATAGAAGGGGGTGATACCTTCGCTCTTGCCCTTGGCATTGCAGTGAGGGGCACGACTCAGCAAGTTGGAGGATTTGCCATTTTTTGGAGGCTTTTGATCAAGATATTTTCGTGAAGTAGAGCTCGTACTTCAGTCGGGAGTTGAGGGGTTAATGAATAAAGTTCCTTGCTCGCATCTGTACAGGAGAGCAAAGGATGTGCTCTATCACATACCCTCTTAGGAAATGCATTGCTGTTTTCCTTTGGAAAAGGTTTCATTTTGATGAGGCAAGACCCTTCCCTTTGGCACAGACACAGCTTTGCCAGCAGACAGTTACCTTTCATCAGAGTATCTTTTTCTTCATAAAAATCAGTTAGTTCAAGGCAGTCAGTGACGTTCAGGAGAAAAGCAAGGTTTTAAAAATAGCCATTTTCCTACTCTGATGCTCAAAATTACTTCATATTGTAATTCGAAAAGATCTTTTATTTTGGAGTAGCTACACACATGGCCAAAATCAAATAGTGCCAGACAAACAAAAAGAAGTGCAGTTAATGATGTGTTAGCCCAGGAGCTTCTGCTTTTATACTTTATTGTTCAAAGGCTTCCCCCATTTGTGATGACTACACAAATAATCATTGCAAACTTAGCAGACCCCAGGTACAGGAGAGCCAAAACACCCAGGGAAGAATTAATCCCATCCCCTGCTTAAGTAAGCACCTATAACACCACAGGAAAACTCCAGTCCAAATAGCTTTTAAAGAGCTGGAGGACTCAAAGAGGGATAGTGATCTAAACTCCAATCCTTTAGGGCTTTCTTATCACTTCTGGTTAAAGATTTTGTTCTGCTCTTTATGTGCCTGCATAGTTTTTGACAAAGCCTGTATGTTTTTTTCCCCGATCTGTAACTCCTAATGGGGCAATGCCCAATTAGACAGGAGCCAACACAGTGGTGTTTGGATACAAACCTTGTGTCGTGTTCAGGGTTATGAATTTGGGATTAGCACCAGGTAGAATTTGTGGGTGAATTTGATGGGGAGGGAATCCTGCTGGGTTTCTCCCATCTGAGGGGCAGAAAGGAGCTCTGGGATATCAGAAATGAAAGCAAACAGCAGCATGTCCTGCACAGAAAGTCCCCTCCACAGTCTAAGTGTCCTCAACCTCCTCTTGGAGAAGTGCATTATGGAATTATAACCTGTTTGGATGCAGCACAGCAGGAAGAGTGTAAAGGTGATTACAAATAGTGAACACAAAGAGCTTGTTTTTCCCTGGACCATTTCTAAGAATGGACATTCCTGGATAGAAGGGAAATGCCTTGGAGCAACACAGTGAAAGAGGTGGTTGGGTTGGAATAGGTGAACTGTAAGAATAACTGATGAGTAACTCTGGGAAAGCCAGTGTTTTCAGCAAGGATCCCCACTTTCTTCTATTCTATTTCTATCATTTGTTTTCACTGATGCCTCCACACCGGTGGATTCTGCTGCTTTGTGGATGCAGCTCCACTACACCTGATTTCTGGTCCTGTGAGGGTTTGGAGGTTCACGCTTGGCAAAAGCAAACAGCTCCCTGTCTATTAAAACACGACAGTGCTCCCTAGCAGCAGAGAGGAGTCAGGAGGGAGAACACATGGCACTGTGCAGGGCTGGAAAAGGCATTTTCCTGGATCCAGGAGCTGTGATTTTCCTGTGGGTGAGGGAAAAAGAGGTCCTGACTTTAAAAATTCATCCTCAGAAGATCCAAACTGACTCAAGGCTCTGCCAGACAGGATCAGGATCTGGCTTGTTCTTTCTTTTGGGTGAGCTGGAAACAGAAGCCCTCCCCTTAAAAAATGCAGGGAGCTGGGAGAGCAAGGAAACAAGGAGCTGGCAATGGGAAGCACTTGTGATTTTCCCTTTCTTCCATTCTTTTGCCAGCTCAAGTTATTAAGTGTGAGGTGTGAGCTTGGCCAGCCCTGCGCTTGCTGAACTTATCAGGGTTATTTCATCTCCCCATGACCTCTCCGTATTTACGCTGGGAACCCTGGAGGCATTGGCTTTGCTTAACTGGTGTATCTTACACTGCAGTTAAGCTGGACCTTAACTGATTACAGCCCTTGATTGATCAGAGAAAGAGGGAGGGGAAGAGAAAGAGGAGTCTGAGAGCAGATCCAGGACTATCAGTGCAGGGAGCAGCTTCGCCTGGGGCTGGGATATGCCACTCGGGGGATTCTTTGTAGTGCAGCTCTTTTCACATTTATAGAGGCTCCCCTCCACTCTCCAAAAAGAGAGAGAAAAGCAGGCGAGGGGGGGCATGGAGAGGACTCAAAGGATCTCAGGAAATCTTGTTTAGGAGCAGTAAGTCAGCACCAGCACTCCATTACCAGTGTCCGTGGGGGGCTGTGATAGCGAGCGAGCACAGAGCAGCTTAGCTGAGAAACAGGGGAAATCAGAATAAAATGAGGGACAGAAGTGGAAAGGGAGGAGGGGAAGAGGAGACCTTTCTGTGAATTTTGGCTTGGCTTTGTTAGTCTCTGCTGCTGTGGGGCTGCTGAAGAGAGGAATAAAAGAAGTTTCTAAAGCAGTTTTAATTTGCTGGGACCTGGTTGTGCTGCGCGGTCTCCTTTCCCTGCCTTTCCTCACATCCCAGCCATAGATTTAGGGCTGATTTAGCAGGAAACCTTGGGATGTGTTTGTTAATTTCTTGCTATTTTGTATCTCTCTCCAAGCCCCAAAAGCTTTTCCTTCCCTGTCTGCCATCAGCAGGTCTGAGGCAGAAGAAAAGACACAAGCCCAGCCCATTTCCAGACCCAAATCTAACCTGAGTCCTTCTGTTGATTTTGTAAATGCTTAGGGATTGGAAATGTTAGGAATTCCAGCTTTCCGTGGTTGTGCCTTCCTGCTTTCTCACCCCAGGTGACTTTGTGAGTTCCAAAACTCCACAAACAGGATTCATGTTCCTGCAGTTAATACTGTGTGTAAAGTATCCCAGAGTTGCTCCATATTTCAACAGAGGGACTTGCCCATGGAGACTTTCCTTTCCAGTATGTTCACTCGGCCTTCACAGAGAAATGTAGGATTAAAGATATTAAGAAAGGGAGCAGCATCAGGGTGCAGTTTGCCTGTGGTGACTTTGCTGCATAGAAATCGGGGGGATGGGGTGGCTCAGTTTGCTGACCAGCACATTTGGGAAACACTGGCATTCTTTTGGTTATTTTATATAAAATGTCTCAGCAATTCCAATTTAATCAGGTAGAACACTTCGTGCCTAGGTAACACCAGACAAATAATGGAGCTGATGGTTAGTAAAGCACAAACTGGCCATTTTCAGGAGGGAGGTGCTCAGCAGGGCATGAAAATCAAAGCCCTTTTTGAGTTGTCCAGGTGCTCATTTGCCTTTTTGCTTGAGTTTCTCCTGTTTCTGGGAGGGAGGAGCCCACATCTTCTGATTTTCCTTGTTAGTGAAATCGATGCCTGTAGAACTGGGACCCCCTTTTCCTCGACCACTCCACACTGGCACAGCATGTCTTTTGATTTCCTCTCTGGTTATCCAGCCTACTAAAGCCTTTTCCACCTGCTTTTATCTCAGGGACAGCAGAGTCTGGTGCCCTAATGCCAGGGATAGTGGCTCCTGTTTCTAGATCAGGCAGCTTTTAATGTGATTGCCGTTCACAGTGATTCCTCCACCCTTCCCCTCCAAATTCCACTTCTCCCACAGGATTTCTCAGAGCCCTTATTGGATGAATGGCCCCGTGGAGCTTCTGGTTCCCTCGTGGCATTTGCACTGTGAGAAGAGCCCACTCCTCTTTCCCACACCATCCACACTTAAGCCGTTTCTCTCACCCCTGTAGTTAAGACCTTCCCATTCTTTTGTATAGCTTAGAAACTTTTCTGTAGACCTTCTCTATAATTTGTACATCTCTACAGAAGCAGGGTGCCCAAAACAAGATGCAGTGCTCCAGGTGGAACCTCACCATAGCCCTGAACAATCAGGTAATAACTTCCCATCGCCTTTTTTCCCTAATCCCCCCCTCGTGCAGCCCACGTTGCTCCGCTTTGCTGCAGCTCTCCATCGCATCCCCAGCTCCATCCCACTCCCAGCATCTCCCCAAGCCCTCTCCATCATCAGTGTGTGGCAGCTTTTCATCCATCAAGTGAAACCGGATCATTTTAGGACACAAATGCTCATCTCCATTTCACCTGCTGTGTCCCAGACTCCTCCCCTGCAGCTCTGGAACCTCCTGCAGATGTTTGAAGTCACTGGAAGGTGTTGATGATGTTTCTGGGTTTATTGTTCGCAGCCAAACTGCAACTGTTTGTGACCGCTTTGAAGGGGTTTGGTTTGATCTGTCCCAAGGGAGTGTAGGGAATGAAAGGATTTGGGAACATTGCGTTCTGTTCCCAGGTTTCCACACTTCGTGTGGCCACCACACATTTTCCAAGGGAATGTGGAAAGTTAATGTAGGACACAGAGACATTTCCTCTGCAGAGCAGCAGCCACACCAGCCCTGGAGTCCTTCCGTAGCAGGAAGGACTTGTGAGATTGTGTGAGCTCCACTGTTCTCTTTAGCACATGCTGATGGATGGATTATAAAGACCTGGGTAGATGAGACAGTGGAGCACCAGGTTTCTCAAACTTTAATCCCCACAAAAACAAAGTAGAGAGTTAAGTCACATCCTCATTTATGGCAGCGTGAACCAGGGCTGTGCCTGAAGACAGTGATGGTATCCTGAAAGGAGGTTGATGTGAGTCATAGAATCATTAAGGTTGGAAAAGATCTCCAAGGTCGTCAAGTCCAACCTTTGACCAAACACCACTAAACCATATCATGATGTGCCAGTTTGCTCCAAAATTTGGTTGGAAGTGATATTGGATGGAAGGGACTGCAATTGCCCACATCAGGCATTTTCTAGGTGCAGGAAGTGTGCAGCACTGTCTGGATCCTTGGCCTGATTGCAACAGCAAATTTGATGGGTGCACTTACTGGTTTGGTTGGGAATACTGGGATACAACTCAGCTGGATCCAGTGGTTTAGAAAATATTCAAAGTTAATTGCTTGGGTTTGTGAGTGCAGTGTTAGTGATTGCTACATATGTCATTTTAGTCCTACCTAGGGGCATATTTGCATATATTTATCCTCCTTTCAAGTGAAGATCTTTGGGGAAACTGTATTTATCTCCTCCTAACTCTTCCTTTGGCTTTCAGTAGTCCTACAGTCACCTCTTCATTTTGTTTCCATTTAATGTATGTGTAGAATAATCAACTCTTCCTCTTCCCACCAAGTGAAAATGAATCCACAGAGATCAAAAAGCATTAATATGAGGAAGGGTTGCCTTCTGCAAGGGAGGGGGAGAAGATTAAGTGAACAGACTGCAAAAGAAAGATGAGAAAGATTAAGCTGGGTCCCCACCAAGTAGCTAAAACCAGTCTTGAAGGACAGGGCATGACTGACCCAGAGGAAAAGCTGAATCAGCCACAGATGGCAGAGACCAAGCCCTCACGGAGGAACTCAGAGGGGATCATTAGCTTGGTCCATGTTGTGAGTAAATCCCTAAGATCCAGCACGTTTCTCATCACAGCCATCAGGCCCCTGGCAGACTTTCCATCCCCCAGGAAGTGGTGTAAGTTGTAACACCACAGAAGGTGAAACAAAGAGATTTCAGCCTCCAAACACTCCTCACAGCACAGAATTTCTCAGTGCTTTTGGCCTGTTGTAACGTCAAATCATCCAACTGACCACATTTCCAGCCTTTCCCAAAGAGGGAGGATTTCTACCCATTCCTAGGAAAGCAGTACCACTGCCAGGAGACCCTTCCTCTGGTTTTCCCTTGTGGTTTCCTGCCTGGTATCCAGTCTGAAATCCTTTGGGACCACCCAGCAGCTCCTCTGGAGTTAACACCCTTCAGCAAGTTGCAGATCTTTCCGTCCTCCCTTTATTCAGGCTCAGCAGTTTCTAAACACAGCGTTTTTCTAAGGCAGCCTCTGATTTTGGATGCTCTGCACTGTGTCAAATCGAGTGTCCAGAAATGGAGACTCCACAGAATCAGGGGTCACTCTGGGAAATGCTGTTTGCAGGCACATCCTGCCTCCTCATGGTTTTGTTTGCTGGAGTTCGATCTCCTCACAACACCTTCCTGGTCATGGGGCAGTGTAGGATCACAAGGTGTGCATATAAACCCTGTCAGGTCCAGGACCCGATGTCTCCCTCAGCTGGGTATCTTAGCAAGCTGATAAGGCAGGGAAGAAGATTTAGGGACTCTGAGGATGTCCCAGAGGGGTCTGCAGGGGCAAGGTTTGATCATGAAACTTCTCCACTCCCTCCCTGGTACTCTCAAACCCTTCTCTATCTATGTGTTATCACTCCCCATCACTTGTCTGCCCCTCCTGCCCCCCCAACACACCCAACCATCCCCCCAACCTAAAATCTGAAGCCTGATTGCACAGATTGAAGGTCCTAATTGCACTTCCCTTTCCAAAGCCGCCTTCGTTTATCATAAAGGGTGCACATTTCCCCCGCTACAGTTTCCACGGCCGGAGGCCCTGAGGGCCAGCTCAGAAATGGAGGGAATTAATTACATTTTTTTAACTCCCCTTCTTTTAAAGTATGGGAGAGAGTGATGAAACGTCCCGGGGGGGAACAGGGGGGAGGTGCAGAGATGAGGGTGGGGAGGGAGGCAGCAGCAGGAGGTGAGAGGGGAGCTGGTTCTTTCATCCAGGAGGGTCTTTGTGCATTAACCTTGGTCTCCCCAACACATCGGGACCCCAACCCTCTCTTCCCATGGCAAATGACCTCTAGAAAGGGTAGAAATGAGGCTGAGGGCTCCTGGCACTGTGGCTGTTACTGACTTAGCCCAAAGTGTGAGCCCACGTCACGCCTGTGACTGATTTGGGACAACAGCAAAGGGAAAGGCAATGGGGAAAGGGAGAGACAACTGATGAGAGGGAGGGGAAAGGGAAGGCTGTCAATCACAGTGATGGACAGGTAGCAGATTTCCCTCCAGATAAAACCTTACAGATGTGAAGGGTGTATTGATTTTTAGTTAGTGATGATAATGCACCAAGAAGTAATAAATTATAAGAAAGCAAGGTCAAAAAGAAAAAGTAAAAGGACTTTGCATTCTTGAGGAGGGGATTTCTCCAGATGCCTCAGACTTTCCTAAGTTCAAAAGTTGCCTGGAAAATGAGTTTATTCAGCTGAAACAAGAAGCCAGATAACGTGGGTCTGCCAGGGCTGGAGGGCTTGTGCAGGGTTATCTGTGCTGGGTGGCCACATGGTGGAGAGGGAATAGAAATCGATGGTTCACTCTTGTTATTCCTGACACCTTCATGTCCTGGGGTGGCCAAGATCAGATGCCACTCTCTGATAAACCTGAGCAGAGTCTCGGGGGAGCTCAGCCCCAGATTGCTCTCAGAGTGCCTGGAAAAGGCAAATCCTTCCCATGGTCAGTGCTGAAGAGGAATCCAAAATATTTGGGACTACTGGCTCAGCTGAGCCCCAGAGCCTCTGTCGGGTTCACCTGCAGCTCTCAGTCACCCACACCCACGGGAGCAGCCAGCAGGGATGAGCATCCCCAGCCTCTCTTCGGCCTTGTATCCACCCTGGAATCATCGTGAGGAAATACTTGTGCCCTTATGTTTCACCCTGGATTTCCAGAGGGAAATTCAGACTGTCTTTTGCAGCAAGAGGTCTTGGGATGGAATGAATTGTCCTTCAGAAGTGTCAGTCTCTCTGTAGAGGGATTCTGGAGGATTAGCAGAGAATAGAACTTCACATGACTAAGGTTAGTTGAGTTGAGTCCAAGCTGGAGTGACTTGCACAAGCCCTTGTGAGTCAGTAGCAGAGCTGGGATTAGAAATCAGTCCTGATTCCCACTGATTAAAGCCAATTACTTTTTTAGCAGGATTTGTGCAAGTGTCTTCTCTGGTCCCTGAATTTGAAGAGTGTTGAATCTGGGTTTCATTTACCAGCATTGCTTTACATCCCCCTTTCCTTTTAGAAGGAAGTGTTAATGTGACTTCTGCTTGCTCCAAGAGCCTTTTATTTTCTCAGAGTAATATGAAGCAGCTGACTAACTCTTTTGGGGAGATATCCAGGAGGGAGAGGACTAGAAACCCTCTGCTCTCTGAGCTGCCCTTCATTTTACAGTGCAGGAAATCTTTTCTGCACCTGCGGGGCTTGGCAGGGCAGGCAGCACATCCACAGCCAAGCAGCACTTCCAGACCTGGACAGCTCAGGAATGGAAAGGAAAAACAGCCTGGCTTTGTGCTGCCTGAGCTGGAGCTTTCAAAAAATAACTCATAATTCATACATCTGTGGTTTTGTGCATGTTTATTGTTTTTAACATCAGATTCTGCTTGTGAATGAAATCCAATCCTGGCTGGTGGCTGCTGTGTGTGTGAGTGTCCTGGATACCCATCAGGGCAGAGTGTGACACCTCCAGCCCAGGTGATGCCAAAGCTCTGAGCTCTGCCTGCAGCCGCTGGGACCAGGGGATCTGTAGCTGAGCCGGATCAAAGTTCATGACCCGGCTTTAGTGGAAGGCTACAAATAACTTTGCAGCTGGAAAACCTACCTCCAGGCTGCACTTCCATGATTTCCCCACTGCATAAGCCCTGAGGCAGAGGGGTTTATGTTACATCCACCCAGGAAAGCATGACAGCCCTATTCGTGTATTAATCCACTGTCTTGCATATTTAAATGCAATTTCCTTTCTTCATCCCCCAGTCTTTGGGCTGTCGTGGGGCTGGGAGTTCCACGGGCACATTTTGGCAGAGTTAGGGCTGAACATCTTCATCCAGATACCTCGAGGCTTAATCATTGTGATTAGCTGTGCCTGGAGGGGCTGGAGAGCTGGAGGTAATTTAGGCTCTGTCTAACCCCATGGTGTAGAGACAGCTAAGCCAGTTTTAACGTTTGGAGACCAGCAACAAACTCTAAGCTCGGTGCAGGCTGAGAGCCCAGGAGGAGGAGAGGGTAAAGGAACCTTGTC
This sequence comes from Platyrinchus mystaceus, assembly GCA_035041135.1. NCBI lineage: Eukaryota > Metazoa > Chordata > Aves > Passeriformes > Tyrannidae > Platyrinchus > Platyrinchus mystaceus. Next base: position 1,271,728 of record JAWWLV010000061.1, on the reverse strand, counting down.
TGGGCTCTGTGCTGCTGCCACTGTGCTGCTTTTACTTACCTTGTTCTTGTGCAAAGCTCATTCCTGTGTCTCTGTTCCAACTGCAGACAAACCCCGTGGTCGGGGTTAGATTGATTTTCCAGGCTTTTTAATTAACCCCCTCCCACTGCCTCCTCCTCCACGGGGTTCCAGCCACCCCTGCTCCCGAATTCCCCTCCAGACAAATGCCTGGAAAGGATCTTAGGCCGACGGAGCCTGGAGGTGGTTTTACATCAAGGGAAAGCATCTTTGCAGGACTCCTGAGTCCTTCCGGGGGGAGGAGAAGCTTTAGAAAGCAAAGGCCAGTGTGGAGCTGATCATTCAGCATAAGCCCTCGCTCCGGCAGGAAGGTGAGGGAGGAGGGATGGGGAAGGTGTCTGGGTGAGCAGGAAGGGGAGACTCTGCTCTCTCTATACAACCCCTCTTGTGTCCTTCCAGAGAATGTAGCCCCTGCACAATAGCTCACCAGGCCGCTGCTGGGGGATAAAGGGCTCATTTTACCACTTGCCAGGCTCCAAATATTTCCAATTTGCCACTTTAATTGATGTCAATAAGGTTATGCTAAATTCGGAGATTTGGAGCCGCTCGGCATCTGAGCGCCGGCCGGGCCCCCCGAGGTGACCGTCCCCTCTCCCCCCGCCCTTCCCCAGCCTGCGGCGGCTGCGGGATCAACCGAGAGGCATCGGGAGTTCCCGTCCCTCTGCAAACTCTTTACACTTCTAACTTGGCAGCCGCGGGGTAATTCTGCTGATTGCAGAAGGCAATTGCATTAAAGCCCTGGCGGGATCAGGGCCCCGTGTGAGGGGCAGAGGCAGAGCCTTACCCCGAGCTCGCCCGCAGGAACAAATCTGGCATTTTTGCTGCAAAAGAGGAAAAAAAAATAGTTCATCTGTTTCAGGTCTCAAAGCAGGAAGATTGGTTGTGTGCAAATTTAATTACCTTTTCAAACCAAGCACTGCACTGAAATGAGCTGGACCAGGACCTGTTATCCCTTAACATTTGGCGGTAAAAAGAACTTTGACATTTCAGTCCCTAAAGCTGAATCTGCATCAAAGCCAGAAAGGATTTGCATCTGGTTTGTTTAGGGATCTTGGCAAAGCAAGCCCTGCTCCAGCTTCCCAAGAAAGGGGCTGTCTGCATTGTCCCTTTAGGAAGATATGGACTTTTGCTCTCTGTTTTGTGTGTCTCCTATGCATAGGAAGGGAGGGATGCCAGTTCCTGGCAGTTCGTGTTGAGCAGGTTTGTCCCAAGTTTATTTGTTCTCCAGTGCTTCTTGCACAGCAAATGCTGTGGCAGGGCAGCAAAAAAAAAGACCAGAGATTGAGTGTGCTGTGAAGGAACTTTTTCATTTTCCCTGTTAAGGGCTTTCAAATAAAACGTTAGGCACAGACAAGCCAGCTGTGGGGTCTGTCTGGTGTTATTTGGTGGGAGCAGACCTTCATTCTCCAGCCTGGCCAAACCTATTTTGATACGGTATTTTATAGAGCATCATTATATGTAGGTTTTTTCTCCCTGGTTTGCATGAAGGCAGCTGCACCCTCCCTTTCTCCTCCAGCCATGATGTGTGGTCTCCTGTGTTTCTGCAGGTGATGAGCATCCTGAGCAATCCCAGCGGGGTCCCTCCCCAGCCCCAGGCCGACTTCTCCATCTCTCCCCTTCACGGTGGCCTGGACACCACTAACTCCATCTCTGCCAGCTGCAGCCAGCGCAGTGACTCCATCAAGTCCGTGGACAGCCTCCCAACTTCCCAGTCCTACTGCCCTCCCACCTACAGCACCACCAGTTACAGTGTGGACCCAGTGGCTGGATACCAGTACGGACAGTACGGACAAAGTAAGTGCTCTGGTCGTATTCCCCCTGCACGGGGAACAGGAGAGGAGAGGGAGGGAATATGAGAAGGTATGGATATACCATTCCATCTTACATATTCAAATACCATACGTTGGAAGGAATTCCCATGGAAATCCATCCATCTAAAGAGAAAAAGGGAGTTCATTCACCAGGCATGGGTGGAGATTGCTCCACACAGCCTCCCCAACACCTTAGCAGTCCAATTCAAAAGTCCTAGTTGAAATATTTTAGGTAAAACATTGCTATTACCGAAGGATGACTTCCAGCCCCCTCTCCTTCTCCATCTCCAATTCTCAATTCTCCAAAGGCCCTACAACATGTTCACCCTGCTCAGCCAAAGGAAATCCGGGATTTTGATGCCATCCCTTGGTGATGCCAAATACTGTGTGTCTCTTCCTCCCCTGCCCTCCCCAAGGCAAGGGTTGGGACCACGTTCAGAGGTTTTGCTACAAAACATGTTAATCCAGTGCCTGTCAGCTGGGCTAGGATTCTGGGAGAGCTGGAGTGAGACTGGAATTGTAATCCTGAACCTCAACCTCAGACCTGAAAGGCAGAGGGACCCTGGGGGGGGTCTGTTTCTGCTGCAGAATGGCTGGGTCACAAAAACCTCGGCGAGCCTGGTAAAGGGCTCACCTGCCGGTGTTAAACTAATAATGAGTGTGGTGGTGTGAGACAGTGATCCAGAGGGGGTTAAAGGTGCATCCTCTTCCTCCGGGAGTGCTCCTGCTTGCCCAGAGCTTGTCCTCAGTGACCTTTCCTTCCATTTGGCTGTGGCTTTTTATTCCCCTCTCCGTCACAGCCCTTTAATGTCTTTAACTTCTCCAGCTAAATGCGAACCGGCTGTGGCGGCAGACGGGATCAATAGCAGCTTCCCCACACCCCTCCTTTTTTTGTTTTTCAGGAGTTTGATCTGTGACCCCTTGACCTTCCCCTCGCTTCTGGATGTGAGGCTGGACACACGTGCTATTGATAAAAATCTTAAACAAATTCCAATACCATGTATTTCCAATAAAGATTCCCTTGGGCAAGACGTTAGTCACACCCATGTGTGTAAAAAATAAAATAAGGAGGACGAGCTATGTTTTCTGGGAGAGAGAGACTAGCAAAGGAGGAGGAAAGAGAAAGAAGGATTTGTCTTGGTTTGCTGCAGGAATTTTCACTTGGGCCTCCCCTTATGCTGATGAAAATCTCCTCACACAGCTCCATTTATGTTTAATTTGCCCCTTTTTCCTGATTTTTGTCACTCTGTTTATAATAATCTCTGCAAGGAAACAGTTTTCATTGGTAATTAGTCCTGTTAGAGCAATCACTTACATGAAGTTGACCTTGATACAACAACATTTTTCCTGTCTTTCTCAGTGCATGTTGTATTTAGCAGCATGGTAATACATGATGCTTCTAATTCCTCCTCCTTTTTAATTCCTCACTTCTTTTCAAACTCTGTTTAAATGCTCATCAATGTGAAGTGACCTCCACAAGATCATTTATTTGTGTTCAGTTCAAATCATATGTTTTTTTTCCTTCTCTGATACAGCAAAAAAAAGTATCAAATCTCTTTTTAGTGAACAGTGATATAATAAATATGGGGGGTTATGGTGGGGGCAGGGTCTGTGTAACACGGGACAAAATAAGGGCTTGGAATTAGGAGCTCTATGGCTTTGAGGGGCTTCAGACCTGCCCTGCAGAGAATCTCTCTCTCCCCACTTCTCTCCTCCTTGTTCTTAGTTTTATAAGCACAAACCCAGACACACTTTCTCTTTCATAAAAGCAAATAAATACCCAAAGTACTTTCAGTAAATTTCTGGGTTTCTTTTGGCTTCCACCCTATTGAACCAACAAACTGTATCCTTGACTTTTGGCGTGGGATATCCTGGTGCCTTTGAACTCTTCCCACAGGCATTACTCACAGAAAGCAATATTTGGAGTTTAGTTGGTTTTTTTTTTAGGATAGTATTGCTATCAAATTTCCAATTTCTCCCTAACAGGAGAGTGGAGCCAGGTGGGAGTCAGTCCCTTCTCCCTGGTAACAAGTGATAGGACAAAAAACCCCCAGCCTAAAATAGCACCCAGCAAGGTTTAGGCTGGATACTAGGGAAAATTTCTTCAAATTTGGGGTTGTCAGGCACTGGCACAGGCTGCCCAGGGCAGTGGTGGAGTCACTGTTCCTGAAGGGATTTAAAAGATGTGCAGGTGTGACATCTGGGGACATGGTTTAGTGGTGAACACAGCAGTGCTGGGTTAATGGTTGGACTCAATGATCTCAGAGGGCTTTTCCAGCCTTAATGGTTCCATGATTCTCAGATTTGGCTCGGTACTGCTCCGGGCAGGATGATCAGCTCTGACCCCTCACCTCCCTCCTTTCCCAAGCTCCCCTTGAGTTCACCCAGAGCACAGGTGACAACAGGAACAACACAGGTCACAACACACAGTGTGTGAGGAGTGAAATTCCTCTTCACCTACAGCCTCTCAAGGACATCATTTAATGGGCTTACCTGAAACATGAGGGGACCAGGCTGATAAGGTCTGGATGAGAGCCAGAACATGGAGTCTAATCCTTTGGACACCCCCCCTGTAGGTAGAGGCACCACAACTCAACATTCCAGAGCCCGGTGTCCCAGGAGCACCAGTCCAGCTCCACTGGCCTAACTGCTGCTTTTGGACCCTGTGCTCCCTCCTTTCAGCTCTGGATAGCTCATCCCATGCCAAGCCCACTCCCTTCCCTCTGGCACTTCCCCAGCCTGCAAGGAGCAGGGATGCCAGATTAATGTGGTCCTGGCCATTCCCAAAGGCCGGAGCCGTGTTAATGATGCTGGTGATGGAACGCAGAAGCGTGAAAGGAATCCTAATAGATATGACAAGTCTAATAAGAATTTGTGTGTGGAAGGGACCTCCTCTGGGGCAGGAGGATGACAACACGTTGATGGCTGAAATTTGTTTACTCATTGGCACCGATTGTACATCTCCTGCCAGCTCCTTATTAATCTAATTTGAGCCATTAAAGCCAGGGAGAGGGAGAGACTTTGACTGAAGCTCAGCTAATGAGCAGTGTCACCATCCTGCCCCGATCCTCTTCCCCCTCAGACCATGGGGCAGCAGGGTGAGCTGGGATGTGCCATCGCCTCAGGAGCTGGGGCTGTTCCTCACCCAGATGGGGATAAGGAAAGCAGTTTCCCTGAGGAAGAAGGCAGGCAGCAGAGCTCCCAGAGCTGAGTCAGCACCCAGAGGATGAGTCAGGTCCACACCCTGTCCAGGCTTGGTGAGCTTCCACTGAAATCTCTGGGATCATTTCCACACTCAGAGCAGGAGCTAGCTCTGTCAACAGGGAGCTGAGCCTGGAAGGTTTATTCCAAGCCTTCTGCTCAGGCTCGTCTTCAGGCAGCTCCCTTGGAAACCGCATTTTCCATGGCAGAAGTAGAATTTTAGCTCTTTTCAGCGACTTCATGGAGAGATTTGAGGGCCCACAGCAGCACAGTGCCCTCCACACACCCCAGTGTGCTGAACCCCTGCAGGCTCTGTCCTGCACGTGTTTGTGGCAGGACCATCCTCTGTCTGAACTCTTTCAGGAGAGCTGCAGGACCCTCGTGCCTGTGACAACCACTGTGCCAGGCCCCTCTTTGTGAGAGCCTCTTGGTTACACACCCTTCAGTGCTGGAAGTCATGGCCACTAAATGCTAATTTTGGGCTGTTTTCTCACCCTTCCTCTTTTGCCCTCCCCTGCAGCTGCTGTTGATTACTTGGCCAAGAATGTGAGTCTGTCGACACAGCGCAGGATGAAGCTGGGAGAACATTCCGCCGTCCTGGGTCTCCTACCAGTAGAGACAGGCCAAGCTTATTGAAGAGTCCAACTGTGCCAACAACCTGCTCCAGCAACTTGGGACCACTGGAGAAAACACCACCAGCCTTCCAGGGATCTGCCTGTACCCGGACCCTACTCCTTCCCAATTCCCTTTCACCTCCACCAACTTGAGCTGCAAAGGAGACGGGAAAGAGCGGGAGGGCTCTCCGAGTATCCAGCTCCTCCAGAGGCACCTGTGGCCTCCATGACCTGACTCCTTCTGTGGCCAGAGACAGCGGGTTGGGTACATTTATTAATCCCGAGTTCATGCCCTCCCTCTACTAAACTACCTGGCCATGGCATTTCGCCCACACCTAAGGACTTTCCATTGTTCTAGGTAGTTGGCATAGTCAAAGCCAAATCGATCTTTTTTCTTTCTTTTTCTGTAAAAAACAGAGAAATGTTTCATTTTGTTTCTTTTTCTTTCCATTGCTGTAAATTTGGTGAATGTATAGGAAGGAATAACCAAGCTGATCATCAAGGGTGATATAAATCGGGACCACAGAAGACCTATGGACCAAATATAAGAACTTGTTTAAAAACAAAAAGAACAAACCACAAACAAACCCAGAAAAACATATATTAAAGTGACAGCAAATTTCCCTACCCCACTCTACCCTCCATTCTCACTGGTGGCCTCCCAAAGCAGGGCCAGATTGCTGCTAAGCAGGGGCAGGATGGAAATCCATTCAGCCTGGGACCTTTGGAAAATGTAAATTGCTGCATGAGGGCTGGAGATGATGGGCACAGGCACGAGCAGCATTTACTTTTCCTTTTATGGACCAATTTAGACCTGATTGTCACTGAAAGGACATGGGCACTGGGGAGCAGCAGGAGATGTGCTAGCACAGAGGAAGGGCAGCAGATACACTTGACAGCGTAGGAGCTGTTGCTCATCCAGTCGAGAAGGGTGAGGGCTGTTGGTGGCCCTTCCTTCTCTCAGCAGGAGAGAAGTTGGCCCTGAGAGCAAGGACAAGAGAGGGCAGAGTCAGAGGTGTTTGTTAGCTCAGTGTGCAAAGCCAGGCTCTTCTACAAGGGTCACCTGAAAGGAAACGGTGCTTGGTCTGAAGGTGCTTTGCTGCATCTCTCACTGAGTGTGGGGTAAAAGGGAACTGAAGAGTCTTTCTAACAGCAGCTTGGAAGGAAAGGCGCTCTCAAATGTAAGATTGCACCTCTCTGTAGTGTAGGAAAAGATTTACCTTCCCAAGACATTCCTTATCCTTTTGCTGCCAGGAGAAACGTTTGTCCCATCCATCCTCCTGGCTCTTCCCACACCCTTCTTATTCTGTGTACTCTTCTGTACAACTCAGGCTCTTGGTCTCTTCCCTCTGCTTTCCATTTTGGTGGTAGAGCTTTTATCTCTCTCTCTCCCTCCCTCCCTCCCTCTCTCTCTCTCTCTCTCTCTCTCTCTTTCTCTCTCTCTCTAAGCCAGACCTTGTTCTGGATTTATCAGCCCCCTTTTCTCCAGCAGTGAAAAAAAGTGCTCTCACTTCTGTGTCACCTCATAGCACTGCTCAGATAAGCACAGTTTAAATAGTTTCCCTTTTGCATGTGGGGATGATCCTTGATGATGCTTAAGCAGATATGTAATATTACAGATTTTTTTCCCCTCATCTTCCTGTGTTGAGAGGATTCATTTTAAGACATTTGATGTGGAGAGGGCAAGGGAAGCTGCCCCAGGGATAAACACTCGGATGCACAGAATCTGTGCCACCAGGAGCTGGTGTGTGAAGTCCAGTGACAACAGGCAGTGTTTAATGTCATCCACAGGCTGTTAGAGTTTATAGTGCACTTACTATTTGATATCTCTAGGATAATGAATGTCTGCTTTTGTCCACTGGTGATAAAGAGGGACCATGAGGTGGGATGAGTCGGGCCTAGGTTGTTAAAGGAGACACTTCCCACTTGCTCTCTTTTCTGTTGCTGCTTCTTCCATTCTTCCCAAATAACCTGTTCTTGTTTTTGCAGCTGAAACAACATTTTTCTGGGGAACTGTCCCCTGCCTTGCTCCAACATCATTTATCATGAACCACCAAGCCACTTCTCTAGAGCCATATGGAGAAGTATCTGTCCTGACCAAAGCAGGGCTTGGTTTCTGATGTTGCCCAGCATCATCTTGGAGCCACATATGGCTTCCATCAGCTTTGCTTTATGGCTCTGACAGAGCCAGCTCTACATTCCCAAAAGTGTTTTCATACACCAGCTTGGCCTCTCACATGGATGTGTCTGTGCAGGAGCCCTGTGAGAGGTGACATCTGTATCCTGAGGCTGATTCCTGTCCTTTATGCTCCAGAAATCCCAATTCAGCTTCTGCTTGTCCAGCTGTATCACACACAAAGCTTCTCTCTAGAACATTCCTTGGACCACAAAGCTTTTGAAGTGCTTGCATTCCTCATATCCTTTCTCAGGGCATATGTGGCACCTACAGCTGCTTGAACAGGTGAGGCCAAAGGGACTGATTTCCTCGAGGTGACTGATGAGCCAAAACGCCCTGGACTGGTTGTGTTACCTGAAGGACTCTCCCTGTTTCGCTCCAGTTTGAGATCTTGGAAAGCAACGAAAAACCCCGCTGGTTTATAATGTTTACATGTTAGAGCTGATCCCTGTTGAATTCCAGTCCTGGCTTAAATGCCATTCCCAACCTCCAGCCACACATGAAGTGGGGAATCAAGGGTGTCTCCATGATGGACACCAGTGAAGGGATCAATGACTGAAGCACCTGCTTGAACTTGCTCCTGTCTCAGCTTCATCCTGAGCCAACTGCTAAAACAACAGAGCCCACCATTTTCTTATATTTTAACAGCATTTAAGAGGCCAAATGCTGATGATTCCCTCCCTGGGAGCACTTTCAAATCTACATCCTTATTGCCACTGGAACATGGGGTTTGTAGCTGGTGATCACTTGCCCCGTTACTGCCCCAGCCAGTTGTGATCCCTTGTCCCCTTTACTGAAATTCCTGACCAAACGCATTCCTTGCTGCCTTCTGAACCAGAAGGAAAGTTCCAGTTTGTCATGAGAATTGCTTGCCCTGCTCTTATCTCATCTGTTCCCTCACCCACCCTCCTGTGTGTGCACACACATCTCCCAAGGATCCCTCACCAGTGGACAGTCGGTCCTCACCGCGAGCGCTTGTCGAGGACTCGACCTGAGCTCAGCACCCAGTGCAGGACCCAGAAATCAGAACTATTAGAAGGAGGGAGCACTGCAGAAACCTCTTTGCCAATTACCTTCACCAGAAAGTCCGTGGCCACCTGGGCACTGCTGTAAATAGGATTCTTAGAGGAATATGAGAACGCCCCATGCTTAGCACAAATAGCTCTTCTCTGACCTTTCCCTTGTGGTCGCACTTTGTACATTAGTTGGAAATTTGGTCATGTGCTGTATGTTTATAGAAAATTGACATTCTTTTTATACTAAAAAACACAGTGAGTGCCGTGCTAGTTTAAAAAAAAAAAAAAAAAAAAAAAAGAAAAAAAGAAAAAAAGGGAAAAACAAAAAAAAAGGGAGGGGGGATGAACTGTAGAAATTTGCCTATTGTGTGTTTTCAAAGTACATTCCAGAATCTTTGGGGTGGGATGGGTTTGATTTCCAGATTCTTTTTTTGTTTCTTTCTTTGTTTTAAGGTACGTTCATGTATGAAAGTCAAAGTATTTTTTGGTTTGTTTTGTTTTGTTTTTTGGATTGCCAACCTCAGTTCTGCTGAAAAGAGACAAACTCAGGGGTGGGGTGGGACGGGAGGGGGGGCAGAACAGAGGGAGGTACCTTGAAGGTGAAACAAAACTGAGCATGGAAGAGTAGCAGTGGCAGTGCTGGACAGCAGACATTCCCTGAGGAGCTGGACTCGTGATCCCTGTGGGTCTCTTCCAAACCAGAATGTTCTGTGATTCTGAGACTACATCAAATCAGACCCCAAATCAGACCCTGAAGAACATGTGGTCGTGGCCGGTTGACACCGACCAAGTAGGGACTGAGCAGATACTCAACTCCTGGTGACTGAGGGTGCCTGGGAACCCAAAAATCGTTCTGCACCTCCTCCAACCAACTCACCGAGCAAAGGGACACACTCCAGAGACGTTGTCTCACCTCTATGGCTCATCCCTGCCCGCAGATGAGACCTGAAGGGACACACTCTGGGGACATTCTCTCAGCTCCACAGCTCTTCCCTGCCTGCAGATGAGACCTGCCATCCCTGGGGGAAAGGAACAGCGCCAAGTGGGTTTGTTTGACGTCCCCACAGCCCTGCCTTCACCTCTCCCCGCAACATGGACATCGCCTCACTGTGTCCAGCAACTCAGCAGATTGGCTCCTGTCGCTCCGAGACTTTTTGTGTATTTAATGCTTCTAACCCGTCATCCCTTAACACCTCCATGTACCCACCTGGGGAATATCTACATAGCACTATAGGGCATTCCTTATTCCTAGTAACTGCGGAGATGTCGCTTCTGTGTTTGCCTCATAGCCATTTGCTCCGTGTGTGAGTGTGGGTGTGTGGGTGCCTGCCTGCGTGCGTGTGTATATATATAATCGCACCATAATTTATTCAGCTATATGGAGTAGAATAGTAGAAAGAGAAAACTGGTTTTGCTTTAACTACCTGCTGCCTGTAGGTGTCTTTCTGTAACTCAGGCATAACTGTTATACATTAAAGAAAAAAAAAAAAAGAAAAAAAAAAGGAAAAAAAAAAGGATTAAAAGTGCCTTTGGGTGGCTTGTTTGCTTAACACGCTCCGTGGTGTGCCAAGAGCAAGGGGGGAAAGCGGGGAAGCAAAAATATTCAGCACACAGAGGCAAACTGCAGATGGTTTTGCTCAAAGAAGCAAAATCGTGGGGCTTCATTCGTTAATGAGAAGGTGGAAAAGCTACATAAATAAATAAAACATTTAATTTCACTGTGACTTTGCACAAGGGAAGGACAATTACCTGGCCTGTTCTCAACACAACCAGTTCTTTATGCATTCATTTGGAACCAGCCCCAGCCCAGGCAGGGGAAGGCCAGGGAGGGACCAGGCTGCTCCATAGGCACCTGGCTCTCGTTAAATGCCAAAGCCCGGCATCAACAAGCGGAAAAATATTTAGAAACTACGGAGGAATATGTGGCTGGGGGCTTTGCACTGAGTAATAAAGTGTTTTGCCTCTAAACAAAGCCTTGAATTCAAAAGCTAGTCCCATCTGAAGACGTTTTGGCTCTCTGTAAAAGAAGTTGACCTTCATCCAAGTCGTGGTGGAGGAATATCCCCACGCAGAAATGAGCCTAATTAGCCCCTGGGTTTGATTTCAGCTTGTCTCCAGCAGAGGGATCAGCCCACAGAAGGCGACTGGCTTCCCAAAGCCATGTGAGATCACCCTTAGATAGGATGTACCAACTGCTTCTGTTTGTCTTTTGGGAGCAAAAGAGGCAGAGATCTGCCAGCCTGGAGTTTCCCACAGGCAGGAGAAGGCTCAGTGAAGGAACAAGGGCTTTAGGATTGCAAACTCTGTTGTCCACCTCTTGGTCGTGGCTTCCTTATCAACCAGCCCATTATCAATCACCCACTGAGATCCTTTCTTAGTCCTCCACATGCTCCCAGTGCCTGGATAATCCCCATTTCTGAGGGAAGAGGGCACCCACAAGCCAAGGGTTGGCCACAGTTGGATCTACAGCAGAAGCAGGGGACTGGGGGGGTGCCTGGCCTGGAGCTCTGGGCATGAAGGGGCTGAGGCTTTGGTGGGCTCTGAGGGGCTTGATGAGGATCCCTGGAAAATATGACTGGTCTCCAAATGTCACAAGCTGGAAATCACTGTTCTTACATGATGCCAAGGGCACCGTGATGCCCAAAAAGCTGTAACTGGGATACTTATGGACCGGAGAGGTTCATCTTTGTGTAGGAAACATAACCAACTTCAGCCACCGGAGAGGGAGAGTCAGCCCCAGCTTCCTACCTGTATCCTACGGGAATTGTATTTGGTATCTGCAAATTTTACCCACCCTGAGGTCCCCCTTCCCACCTTAGACCTGCACTCATTAGCAGCAACTCATTTTCACCCCAAATCCAGCACGGCCAATCCTCCCACACCACACGTTTGTACATGGAGGGGTTTGCAGAGGAAGGATTCATTTTCCAGGAGCCCTAAACCAGGGCAGAGATTATTTCTAGCCACATCCCTGGTTTCAGATCCGTGCTGGCCTGCTCTGACAGGTCACAGCTTTGTTCTCCCTCGCCAGTCCTGCCCGCAATGACTTTGCTCCGGCGCTGGTCACGTCCAGGCTCCGCCACTGCCGCGGCTGTGAGCGCTTCAACACTGCCCTCAGCTGTTCCCCGAGCTCCTCGTCCTCTCTCCCAGCCACGCAGACCTTATCTGAGAAGCGCAGGACATTTCCCAGGCCTTGCCGAAGCCGATCCGTTGCCCTCTGAGAGGCACGAAGGGCGCAAGGGAGCAGCGCAGGCCGATAAGCCGGGATTCCCTGTGACACCGGCCTGGCACAGGCGCTGCCCCCGCTCGCCCCGGACCGGGCGCTGCCCCCGTGCCCTCGGACTGGACCCAAGGATCACGAGAGGGGCTGTTCCTCTGCCTGGTGGGGGCTAATTCTGCTCCTTTCCTGCTCTGCTCCTTATTTATTTATTTGTGTGTTTGTTTATTAATTATTTGGGTTTCTCATCTATTCCCTACGGCCTCCAGCCCCTTGCATCCCACGTTTACAGAATCACAGGGTATTTGGAGCTAGAAGGGACACACAAGGATCACCGAGTCCAACTCTGAAGTGAATGGCATGTTCAGGGATACAACCCACAACCCACAACCTTGGCATTATCAGCCCCGTGCTCTGACCACCTGAGCTGATCTCAGGTTTACTGCAGCCTCCTCTTACCTCCCACTGCATATTCCCCTGGAGCTCCGTGTTTTGCTGCTGGAGAAAGCCCAGGGCAGTGTGACTGAGCAAGCAGAGACACAGAGCACATAGATGTATCTAAACATCTATGTATTTATATCAACACCCTGTAGTTTTGTAGGACAGAAGCACTTGGCAGGATAACCAGCACTTTCCTTTTAAACTTCCTAACCAAACATTTGAATGTATTTCCATTATTTTCATGGACATTCTCGCAATTACTGTTGGACTTGGTGTTCCTGATGGGTCTCTTCCAACTCAACATGTTCTAGGATTCTATTCTCAGAGGAAATATGAGGAATAGATAAAGCTCTTTTCATTATTGGGGTATTTCCACTTTATTCTTTTTCTTTATCATTTTAAAGGTGTGCAAGAAAAGAGAAGAACAACCTGGAAGAGAAGCAAAACATTTTTGCCTTTCTAAGCTGAGATTTTTTTTTTTTTTAGCTAAAACTAAAGAAACTGAAAATTTTCTCCCTTTTTATTAAAAACTGAATAATTAAATGATTTTGAAAAGGTTCTTGTTCGAAAAAGAAAATGTTTTAGTAAAAATTGTTTAAACCAGATTTCATCTTTCCTCTTTTCCATCGCCTTTTCCAGCATTATTTAAAAAGCTTTTTCACAGATGAAAGTTGAGTGACTTCAGCAGCATCATGTTGGTTTAAGTGTCTGAACCTCGTTCAGGTCTCGGTTGATCCATCCCCAAATCTCAACTGGGATGCGAAAAAGATTCAGGGAAAAGGCTGACAGAAATCCTGGCCCTGCCAGGTGTGGGTGCTCTGAGAGGGTTTAGGATGTTGATTTCTACTGATGCTGAAAATGTTACAAAGTATGACCCAGGACCATAAAAGTGATGCTTAGTTTAGGAAATTCCCATGGGAAGATGTGCCCAAACATCCATGTCTCTGTCCAAACATCAGCTCCTGCTTTTTAAAGCAACAAACCAAGAGATTGAAAACCTGCTCCTGATTTTTTTCCTCAGCTCCAATTGGCATCGGTGGCTTGATTTTTTTGGGAAGTGCAGGCACCCATCCTGTGTGCTTCAGGTCCTAATTACAGCAGAAATTTGGATCACTAGAAAATGTCTTTTCCCTCTGACTGAAACACTGCTGTGAGTTCTCAGTGGGATTAATTCCAATGCTGTTGTGCTGGACAGAAGGTGGGGGGTGGTGAGTACATTGACACTTCCTTTCGGGAGGACAATTCCTCAGTTTCTCTCTGTGTTATTCCTGCTTCTTCCCAGCTCCATCCCTTTTCACAAGCAGTGCCTCCTGCCCTCCAACATCCCCTTGGACGCAGAGCCCACTTTGTGTTTCATCTTCACAAGATTTAGGAGGTGCAAATATCTGTTTTATGTATTTCCCTAGAATTTATTTAGCTATTTACTTACCTAAGATAGATATATACACATATATTTACCTAAAACAGGTATTTATTTGCCTAAAATTTATTTAGGTATTTATTTACCTAAAATAGGTATTTATTTACCTAAAATAAGTATTTGCACCTCCCAAATCTCTCTAATGGACTGGGAAGATCAGAATGAAGCTGCAAAAGGCCTGTTGACAGCAATCCCACCACCCACACGAGCACGGAGAACATGCCTAACCCAAAACATCCCTGCACAAACCATCATTTTTGCACAGCATTTTTGCACCCCCTTTCCAAGCCCTTAATCCTCAGGCATGGATTTTTCCCAGCTCAGGGGTCAGTCCCATCTCCTGACCTGTGTTTGGGTCCCTTGTTGCTCATCTCAGTGCTTCCAGCTCCCCTCAGCCAGTGACGGTGGCGGCAAATTTGGCTGAGCAGCCTCGAGCTTTGCAGCATTTCATGAGTAATTTCTTTTCAGAATCGGTGGAGAGAAGTTTATTATAATGGGCTGTGGCCCTGCATAAAATCAGGGTGTTCTGAGCAGGGAGAGGTGTATGAAAGGGAATTAAATGACTGAGAAAGGATTTCCTTGGGAAGCCCATTTCTTTCTTTTTTAAGGATTAATATAATTAATATCCTGTCCCGGGCAGGCCACATTCTCACCTGGTGCAAACCAGCCCAGAATTTTAACTGGGTCTGCTGATTTACAGTAGCCAGGAGCTCATCCTGCATTCCTGCAACATTCCTGTCAGTCCTGCCTTAATGCTGTGCATCCTTCCATCAGTATTTCCAGCATTTCTACTCCAAGCTGACTTTTTTGGGGGTAGTTTTCCTAGAAAACTGTGTGCTGGGAGATGGGGTGTCCTCGGCTCTTTGGCTGAAGGAGAAGCGGAAGGTGAGGAGGATGAGGTGCAGGCAAATCCATATCTACCTTTCCAGGAAAAAACAGACTTGGGGACAAGGATTTCTCCTCAGGGAGAGCTCTGTGGGTGCAGCAGAGCCAGTTCAGGGTGTCTGTGATTCCCTTCATCCAAATACCTTTTGAGAACAGCAAAGGAGCTGAAATGTGCAGTGAGCAGGGCAGAAATCAGGATATTGGGAGATCTGTCCTTTTCCTCGTGCTGGAGGGATCTTGGACACTACAATTAATTTCTCAGCCTTTATTTCCCTCCCAGCAGATCCTGGGCATCCCTAAATCAGATGCCAGGAGAGACAGAGGTGTAGGATGGGGCATCTCTTGATATAAAATATTATGGTTTCTTAAATCCAGGGGCTGGAAGCAAAGTGACCTTCTACTTCCTTCCTCCCTCTTTACCACACTTCCAAATCTCCAAAACACCAAAAAGTGACTTAAATCTCTCTTTTAATGTCAGTGTGAGTCTTTCTCTGCCCTTGCCATGCTTTGGGAATGTGATTTTATTTCCAGGAGCTGCCACACAAACCCTCTCCCATCATCCTATACTTGTCTTTCCCTTCTCCTTTCCCTCTTCTCATCCCTTTTCCCCAGCAATCCACAACCTGGAGGTGGCTCACTCCAAAATAAATAAAGAACCAGGAATCCTGGGTGCTTTCTGCACGTCCCTCACCCTATTCCACACAGAATTGTCTTTTGTATATACCCAGGCTAATTATTATTAATGGGAGAGATGGGTTTATTTCAACTAGGAAAAAAAAAATAAAAAGACCAAGGGGGAAGGGGAGGGAGGATAAAAACGGGAGGGAAGAGAGGAAAAGAAAGAAAAAAAGAGAGAAGAAACCCACAAGAAACTGTTCACATTTCCCGAGACATCGACAAAGCTTTTATGAATATAACTGGATTTGTAACAAGCATTGCAGCTGCATATAAGGCATTCAGACATGGAGACAATTTTACTAGATAATAGACTATCACGCAGGATACAATTTAAATTAAAAAATGCAATTTTCACCTTGAAATGAACAAATGATTACAATTTCTATACAAATTAAGGCATTCAGGCTCTCTTTCAGTAGTGGCATCAGTCCATGAAATATGACATAATTACCATGAAATACATTTTCAAATATTTTGATTTTTGTCCGCTGCTTTTAAAAAACATAGCCCAGGCTTCTGTGTGTGTGTGTGTGTGTGAGTGTGAGAGTGGGGGGGGAGAGCAGCTCCTATTATCCCACCTTCTGGGGAAAAACACATTAAAAAGAAAAGAAAAACTACCCAAAGATTAAGCTTCCCCCCCCTCCCTCCTTCTTGCTCCCCCTCCTCTTGACTTGCGAGATAAAATTGAAAAAAAAAATCAGACAGAAAGAAAAGGAACGCAAGCGAAAGGCTCTAAAGCCTCCAGATTTATCTAAATTACTACGCTTATCTGCAAAAATCACATCTGCTGGTTATCTCCCAGCTCTGCAGATCTCCCAGGCCCCCTCCTCTTTCTCCCTTAAAATGCAGGGTTTTATTCCTCCCTTTTATTTTTTAATTATTTTTCCATTATGTTCTCTTTTTATAGCTGGAGATACAAGGGGAATCAGAGGAATTGTGGCCCATGCACTTGTGGAGGGGGAGGGAAAATAATGGGAATAACAATGGGAAAGTTTGCAGGAGTAGGTGGAATTTGGTGGGGAGAGGAGGGTGGATCCCTGTCCCCCCCTCCACTATTCCAGAAAACCCACTGTGGGCGCCAGAATAGGAGATGGACACGTGACTTGGAAATTATAGGAGGAATATTTGGGGTAAAATATCATATTTGCTGATATCTCTGCTGAGTTTTCACCAATCCATCCTGATTTGTTGAGATCCTGTGGGATTGCAGCCTCCCAGGATAGGACATGGGTGGGTGCCAAGGAGGAACTGGTCACTTTGTCCTCCTGCATAACCCACCCTCTTATTTAGGGTGTCTTTAAATTAAAGGTGGGTTGGGAGAACAAACTGTGCCTGAAAATGAGTGATGTGCTTTGGCAGATCTGTCTCAGACTTGCCTTGTTTTAATTCTACCCCAAAACGGGAGAGGGGAATATTTTTCCCTGTGGTTAAACTGTTTCCTGGAATGCAACTCAGTACCTTTAGGTGGTAAATGTATCAAATATTTCTGTTCTGTCGTTGGGAGGGGAAGCAGAGTCCTTAGGAGATGCCTTTGGACTCTCCTGATGGGAATACTGTGCCGTACACATGGAAGGTGACAGGTCAAGGCCAAAGGTTTGGCGCTAGTGTTCCTCAGCTGAGGAGGAATAAATGTCCATCCTATGCTGGAGGAACCACCATCTGTAGAACTCATCAAAAGTGCCTTGAAATCAAGTGATGCAGCTTTTGCTGCTGCACACAATTGATGGAGTGGGTTTAGATGGGATATTGGGAAGGAATCCTTCCCTGGGAGGGTGGGGAGGCCCTGGCACAGGTTGCCCAGAGAAGCT
>JAWWLV010000061.1:1236247-1252687 GCA_035041135.1 Platyrinchus mystaceus | reverse complement strand
CTGGGAGGGTGGGGAGGCCCTGGCACAGGTTGCCCAGAGAAGCTGTGGCTGCTCCAGCCCTGGAAGTGTCCAAGGCCTGACTGGATGGGGCTTGGAGTGACCTGGGCTGGTGGAAGGTGTCCCTGGCCATGGCAGGGGGTGGGACTGAAAGACCTTTCAGGTCACTACCAACCCAAACCATTCCATGATTTTCTGCATTTTTTCCTGATGCACCGGGGCTCTCAGGGTTACAATCTGGGAGGATGGGGCTGGGAGGTGTCCTCTTGCTTTGTTGGGTGGCCTGAGCCTAAAACTTGGTTCAGTTTAAAACCATTTACACAGAAACTTGGTGCGAGGTGGAAAAATGTCGATTACTGGCCTCGTGGTGGACATGACCAGCTCTTTAAGTTCAAATATTTGCAGCTTTTTGTACATTTGTGCTGTGAAAACTCTTCTTGCGGACCCTCATGCAGAGTTTGTCTTGCTTGCTCCCCTGTAAGTCCCATCCACATCCAAAAATCCAAGCTCTGGGACAGGCAATTTTCTCCCTGAACTCCTCTGCAATACATAATCCTCATTTCAGGTGCAATGGAATCACTTTTCCTTGAGATTTCCATCCCTCTCTCTCCAAAACTGTGTCTCTGCCTGCAGTGTCCCAATGGGGAATGGGAACCTTCTTGGGATCATTCCAGCCCTTGTTCCTTCCAAGTTTGCTGACACTCACATTTCTGAGATTTTACTCCCCACATCCCAAGCTCCACAGTTCCTTGCTCAAAATTCCCACTCTGGGATCTGTGTTTGGCACAGCAGCATAATAGGAAGGGGTGGGGAGGAATTAATTCCATCATAATTGGGAAATTAAGTTGAGTTTGTGGCAAAAAATTGTTGCAGATGGCAGAGGTGAGTGTCCCCAGTGTCTGGATGCTCATGAATAAGGTGCTGAGAATTATTTAATGTGAGTTTTTGCAGCCCAGTTAATTGAGCAACTGAGCAAAAGATACTGGAATCAGCTCCCACTATAAATAATTTCATTTTTTATCAGCATAGTCTTTTAACTGTTCCCATCTTCATCTAGAAAATCGAGCAATTTTTGGTATTTAATAACAAACATATTGATTTTAGCTTAGAAAACTCCATCAGCAGAAAAGTGCTGAGCATTGTTTTTAATGTAATCAATAATTTCAGCTGAGAAATTATTAATAATTCGGTAAGAAAAAGCATTTTAACAGGAGTTGAACCTGCTTGTTCTACACTCAATAAAGGGGAAAAAAAATTGCTTTTTCTTCATTTCTCCTCATCTCCTAAAGGAGGAGAGGACAGGAGGAGTCTGGTAGGGGAAGTAGAAGAGAACAGGATGGTGTGATTGGAATAGGCTGAGTCCACCCTTCCTGCTTTTATTGGTGAGGGAAATTAGGAATGAGTTCTAGGGAAGCTCCAGCACATAAAACAGCATCCCCTCAATAGCTCTGACCCCAAGGGCAGCCCTCACATGGGGGAGTGGGCTGGCTTAGGACTCAGGGTTGGGATTTTGTTTGGGGGGTTTTGTTTCACCAAAATTTTGTTCTTTTAACCAAAACTGCAGCCAATGGGTCTCTCCAGTCCTGGGCTCAAGCCTCAAATCTGTTCTAAGAATACTACTTCACATATCTATTTTCACTCACCTTTTAACCCAAATGACGCCAAATGTGTCTTTATCCAAGAGGGGCAGCTGGTCCCGCAGTGCAGAGTCACGTTGGGATTGGGATGTGGGAAAAGGTCCACATCCAGCTCCAGGTGCTGGAAGGGAGCACTGTCAGCTCCCAGAACTGCCACCACCCAGCCAGATTCCCACACACCCAACTTGCATCTCAGCCCTTCCTTGTCAGAGAGCTGACAGCTCAGCAGAGCTCAGTCTCACTTCCAAAGCGACTTCCCAAGCAGCCTCAGAGCTCAGCATCGCAGCAGCTCTCGGCTCCAGCACTGCCTGTGACCGACTGAAAGCTTCCCAGGAGGATTTACACTCCTGTAAGAGATCCAGGCTCTCTCTGCTGAGCCCCTGAGGTTTGATAACACCAGGAAATGATGGGTTTCAGGTCACTTTTTCAGGTAAATCATGAACTCCCTCATTCAGGGCTTTGTTCTGCAGGATCATGTCTAGTCTGGGAACAGCCTGACGTTGTGTAGAGCCATGTCCTTCTCACACCTTCAGTTTAAACCTGTGGCTTCAGCTCTCTGCTGGCTCCAGCACACACTACTGGACATCTGAACGTCCAGTATCTTCACAGCATCCTAACTAGAGTCGACCCAGGCTGCCCTTGTCATAGAAAAACAGCTCTGAAGGGATACTCCTGAGCTCCAGATGTCATCTGGGCGTGGCTGAAGAGAGGTCAGTGAGGATTTCTACAACTGACATTGGTCTTGGCTGGGTTTTACTGGGTGCTTGAGGAAGTTTGGGTTTAATTTTTACTCCAACCACACTCAGCAGGTGCTTTAGCTTGTCTGGGGAATCCTTCCTCGTTCACAGCTACTTCTCCTTGTCACCACTCGGCAGCTCCTGCAGGTTTTGCAGTGTGACCCTGGAAGGTGGTTGCAGAGAGCCAAAAGCATGAGAGTTGTTTTATTATTATTATTATCATTATTATTATTACTACTACTACAATTTCTGAGTAATTAATTGTAATTAAGAAAGATAAAGCTTCAGAAGGGAAGCACAGCAATTCCACCAGCAGGGTGCTGGCAGCAGTCCCTGCCCTGCAGAATGAGAGTGTTCCTGCAGCTGTAATTCCTGCCTGCAAGGCTTTAACTTCAGGAAAGCCCCAACTACCTGGGTACCAGTTCCATCCTCCCAGGGCAGGGAAGGAGGGTTTTTTTCACTTAAAAGAGGCACACACACTGGCCCCATTGCATGTTACACAGGGTGCATCCACCGTTGTCCCAAACTTTCGGTCAAACTCAAGCACATCCATGTCAAAGCAGAGGATGTTCCATCTCTAGGAAGACCATGAGGGAATGGGGAAAGCTCCAAGGCATCCCCAGGCAAATCCTCACCTTGGAGCTGAGATTTGGGTCGGTTTTTTACCAAACCTCCCTGTGCCTTTAAGGCTGGCCCCAGCTGGGTTTGCCACCCAACTGAAGAGGATGCGAAATTAAGTTATGTGAGGCTCCTGCAGCTGAACCAGATGCGACTAAAACCAGGCTCTTTATGTATTCATGAGCTGTGTGGAAGAGAAATAAAAGGATTCATTACCATGCAAACTGTTACTAATGACATGTACCTGGTGCCGAGCACCTCTGGAAATCTAATGCGACACAGTGGAGGAGAAAATGTATTCGCTTCTCAGAGGCCAGCACTGAATGGAAAATTTCCCCTCCTTGGCCCTTCCTTATTCTGCATTCACTAAAAGCAACATTTACAATTCTTCTGCCATTATGTCCTACCAGGGCCTCTGCGCTCTGTCACGACCTTGATATTAGCTGAAAATTGGAAATTCGCTGCCACAGCCGAAGTGGGGAGGGGTGGGAAGAAACTTGCTCTGCCTCCTGCTTTGCTGTGCACTGGAGAAAGAAAGGAGAAAAAGAAGGAAGAAAGCAATGCTTAACTCTTTTTAACTACTCAGCAGGAAGAGGTGGAGGGTGTGGGAGCGAGAAGGGATGGGAGACAGGGATAAATGTGAGTGGATCCAGTTCCACACCATTTCACAGCCCTCAATGGACTTTGTCACTTCATCGGCTCTTCTGATGCTACACAAGGTGTTTGGAAAGAAACTCCTTTATCTTATCTTACCCCAGATCCCTTTCCCAGCCTCTGGGCAAAGAAACCAGCTTATGGGATGCCTGTTTAGTGTTGGCTGTGCTGTATTACTTCAGCATCCTTTCTGTAGCCATATTACCTATAGAAAACTCCTCAGCCTTTCCAAGGGCCTCTTCCATACACGCAGCACGGGGATAGACCCACCCCAAGCTAATTCCAGACCACTTCACTTCTTCTTTCCCCAATTTGGCTGCTCCTTTTCTCACTCCTAGCTGTACTCAGGTAGTTGGGGGCTTTCTGCAAGGTTTCCTCATGTTTGGGTGATACTTGTATGTGTAAGGCTTGGTCTGGACTCTGGAGAGTGGTGGAGAAGGACAAGGGTTTCAGAAATGTTTATATTGTTCTTTATATCTGGATGTGAAGGGTAAATGGAAGAAGGAGATTGTTGGGTTCTGCTCTTGCATCCCTGCACACTGATACTTCTCCAGTGCCTTCAGTCAGGTCATTCCTGGTTTATTGCAGAGCTGGTCCCATGATTTTCATCCAGATGAACCAAATGGGTCTAATGAGGGGGTGGGGAGGGTCTGCACACATGGGATGTGCAGAGGGAGCAAAACCCCCTGCCTGTTACAAAACTGCAGTTACTCAATTTGAATCAATATCTCAGGCAAGTGCAGTCTGTCGGTGCCAGTTTTGACCCCCTACAGCTCAGTCAGTCCGGAGCTGGTGGAGCTGGTTTGGATCTGATGTATCACAGCCTCGAGGTTTCCTGAACCTTTACCAAGCAGGAAAACCTGCCATAACCCAGTGCCTTTGCTGCTGACTTTTGACTGTTCAGAGTTTCCATGTCTTTTAACAGAAAACAGACACTTTCTTTGTGTGTTTCCTTTTTAGGAAAACACTTTGGAAGGAGATTGCCTTTCCCTTTTCCCCCTTCATACCCCTCTTCTCCTCATTTCTGGCTATCTGTGCTTTACTCCTCCCTTTTTCCTGCCTAAATCTCTGCCTCTGCCTTCCTCCCTCCCTTCCTCTCCCTCATCAGCCCTGTCACTTGTCAAGTTGCTTCTTATCCACTTCATTAGCCCCCGTTCCCTTGTTTACCAAGGGGCTCTGTATTAGTTGGAGAGCTTTCTAATTTAATCAAGGTTAGAGATGCAATTCCAGGTCTTGTTTGCCCAGCATGCTGGCCCTGCTCTCTGATTAATTCACAGGGTGTCAGATGTGCTGTTCTGCTTTGTTTGTCATTCTCCCCATCGTGTCCTGCTCCATTCCCTGCACTCCAGGTGCACAGGGCTGGGAAAACACACTGCTGGGGATGGGGAGACCAAGCTGCACCCAAATCCTCAGGGATGGGGCCATTTGGGTTGATTCCTGCCTTCCTTGAGGTTAATGTGCAACAGCTGCTGGAGTCACCCTGGAGAGTGTAATTGGTGCAAAAAAAAAAAAAAAAAAAAAAAAAGGAATACGGGATCCTGAGCTCATATTCCCATATTGCAAGGAGCAAACTTGTTGGAAGCTCATGGTGTCTCGATGGAAGCTAAATCCTCTCTTCATGTCCCTCCCTGCCAGAAAGGTCAACCCAGAACGGGAAACTGGGTCTTCTGAAATGTGAAACTCAGCTGGGGAGAGCCATGGCCACAGCCCTGCCTGGTGGGAGGTTGGACTGGAAACCCCTGCCAGCCGAAAAACCTGAGAAACAGAGACATTTGCTCTGATCCTCTGCAAGTCACAAGTGCAACCCTTTGGTTCTATTTCCCCAAACTGGTAATTTCCCTTTTCTAACCCAACTTCTCTCCCTTGTCCTCAAGAAGTGTGAGAGAGAGAGTCATGTACGTCACTGAGGATTCCTGTGGGAAAACCCTCCTGTGTCCAGTGTAAAAACTTCTCTAACAAACAAGGATGGGCTTTGGTCATGAGCAGCTGCTTCTATCTCTGCTGCAGTGCAAATACAATTAAATGCAATTAGATGCACAGAAGAGGAACATAAATCTTTTCCAAAACACCTCTCCCAGCCCTGCTCAGCCCACTGGCCTTCACAGCATCCTGCTACCTTTTCCTGTCTCCCTGGAAGGTAAGTTGTGGAAGGGAAACACTGGGGTCAGCTGGATTTTTGTGTGTTGAACATGCCAAAATCGTGAACAGATTCCTCCTTTCTGGGGTGGTTGTTGGCATCCAGCCCCCTCAGTCTTGTCCCCTTCCTGCCTTCCCCAGCATCAGACAGAAGGAAGGTGAGGGGGGAAGTTAATAAATAAAAGACTCGCGTCAGGGTGGAAGAAGAGAGCTGGAAGAGCATTCCCACAACAATCCCTGCAGTGTTCCAGAGCTGTTAAAAGCTCCTATTGCAGTGACTAGGCAGAATGGCAACTTCCCAAACGGGGCAAACCACCCTGCCAGGAGGAGAAGGAAGCATCCAGCCCATCCTGGGCCTTTTGGAAGCACTGGCATCTTCTCTTTGAAGGAAAAGGTACAAGATCTCCCCAGATCCTTGAGGGGAGAACAGAAAACAGCTTTGCTGCAGCATCTGTGGGCTAGTCCTGCATTTTTTTGGGGGGGCCAAACATCAAGTGAATTTGGTTTGAGTGATGGTTGGCAAATGGAGATGGAGTTCACTGATGGGCTCCACAAGGAGTTTAGCATTTGGTTTGACATTTGGAATTCCTGGTCTGAAAATCTTCCTGTCTGTTTCTGTCCCCACCACCAAATTTATTAATTGTGTTGGGTCGCAACGCTGGCATAACAGTTCTCAGCTGTGTCTGGACCTGAGTCCAACCCTCAGCTCCACATGGTTGTCAATCCAACCTCAAATCAAAGCCAATCAAAGTGAGGTTTTACATCTGTGTGCCTTTCCCATCGTTGAAACCCGATGAGCTGAGGGGGTTGTGACAAATCACTAATCCAAATCATCCACCACTGGGACTGAGATGCACATCCAAAGCTTCGACCAGCAGTCTCTGCTGGACTGACCTTCGTTCCAGCCTGGGCAGACCCCCAGGCTCTCAAGCAGCCAACACCCTCCTGCAGAACAGAGAAGGAGAACACAGGAGCAAGAAGTGGTGTGTTATCTTAGTAAAATGTATGTTGTTAATATTCACTTTTCCTTCCCCAGAGAGACTTTTCACAAGGACATGGAGTGATAGGACAAGGAAAAACGGTCTTAAGTTGAAGGAGGGCAGGTTTGGATCAGATATTGGGAAGGAATCCTTCCCTGGGAGGGTGGGCAGGCCCTGGCACAGGTTGCCCAGAGAAGCTGTGGCTGCCCCAGCCCTGCAAGTGTCCAAGGCCAGGTTGGACGGGGCCTGGAGCAACCTGGGCTAGTGGAAGGTGTCCCTGCACATGGCAGGGGGTGGAATGAGATAAAGTCCCTTTTAACCAAAACCATTCCATGATTCTGTGATTCCCAAATGGCTCAATCCATACCGTCTGTCCAACTGCCCTCCCTTATGGGATGCAGCCACCCTTCTCTCCTGATGCTAGGAGCACCCTGGGCAGGAATTATGAAGAGGCTTTATTTCAATACCCTGGGTATTGACTGCACCTTGAGCTACAGTTTTCTGTGGTACAAAATGGGTGTAAACTGTTACTACTCTGAGTTGGTGACATTTTGTTGGAGCATCAATAGTCTTGGGATAAAACTGGGTCCTTTGCTTGCCAAGAAGCATTAAAGTGTGATTTTGCACAAGGAAGGACGTGGCACAAAGGACACGACAGATATTTTAAGAGTCTCTACTGTATACACAGTCCATTTGCATAACCTATCTTGTACACGAGCATCCCTTACCTGGCTGTGATGTCAAATATTTGCAAAACTGTGGAGTCCACTTCCAAACCAGCAGCTCTGCCTGTCCCTCAGCTGGGAAATAGGTGGGTTTGCACCATGGTTTGGTGCCCTGGACTACAGGAATCACTTTTTGGGAGTTCCTCAGTGGTAAAACAGGGATAAAATTCCTGAAATTGTGGTCCTGGGCAGCTGTGGGAATTAGGTTCATACCTACTGACCCTACTCTGTTGGATTGGGAGCCTGTGAAACTCCTTTGCACCTCAATTCCTCATCTATAAAATTAGGATAAACTGCTTTTCCACCTGTCATGGGGGAACAGCAGGATACTACTTAAGAGTGAGATGCATTGACAGACTTAATCATTAATTGGGAGGTTCATCCTGTGGGCTCTGTGTCTGGGAGCTGCAACCCTGGAGAGGTATAGGAACATATTCCCAGTAGCAATGTCTTCAACCTCATCTTACAGCTGGAAAAGGAGGGTATAATTTTAAGGAATATCTTGGAATGATTGGAATTACTGTGCCGAAAATAATGGGGTGGGGAAGGAATGGGTTAATGTTCCTGGGGAAAAGAGGTGTGGGATGTACAGGACACTGAGGCTCCTGGTAAGGGATGGGATGGGTGGCCTGTTCTCCCTAATGAGGGAGGAAAAGTTCTTTATCTTAAACAAGGTCTGTGAGGCTGGGGTGAGAAAAGGGGCAGGATGAGGAAGGGGAGAAGGATGGCAGGGGGAGAGGGGAGTGAGAGCACTGACCACTTGAATTTCAGGCCTCTCAGGGAAATGTGGAGCCCTGAACTATTTTCCCAGGCTGTGAGAAGGCACCACAGCTGCCTCCCCCCAGCCCCGGGACAGGAGGGAGGGTCTGAAGTGGTGCCAAAGTCTCAGTGTTCCTAATGAAAACGGAGGTGGAGAAGGTTCCGGGCGGGCTCTCGCTGGCTGGAGCAGAAAGATGAGACTCTCCCCACATGCAGCTGCTCAACACATTGCCCAGCTCTGGGGAAAACAATGTCAGGAGCCTCTGGCAAGTTATCACGTGTGGTTAAAAGGAGCTGACAAGTGGGGGAGGCAGCCTGGACTGTAAATGCAGGTGTCACCAAGGAATTACCACTTCCCTACAGCCTGGGCAGCAGGAAATCAGCCCATATCCATGGGGACAGGGATGCTCAGAGCCAGCAGGGAGGTTTGGTCCAGAAATGGGCTTAGGGAGAACATCCCAAGTGATGTTGCTTGACATGGTTCACATCCTAGTTGGAATTCAGGAGTTCAGTGGGCACTCATGTCCTTTGAGGGGCTCAAAACACACCAGCTGTGATAAAAGCCAGGTGGTTCCCATTTTAGTGACCAAAACAGAAGGAAAAGACAACGATTTCACCTCCTTCTTCCCTCTTTTCTCCTTCCATACTCAGTCAGTGTCTGCCCCTCACTAGGGAACAAGAAATCTGAGTCCAAGAACCATTTTTCTAATTGAAGTTAATTCCTCTTCTTCAGCCCTGTGCAAGGTGGAGAGTAGGATGGAACCCAAAAGGTGTGGGGCAGGGCAGAGAAAAGCAGCTTGGCCATGGTTTTATTGTTGGTATAGACTAAACCCCTCAGTTTTTGGCTCCTGAGTCAGAAATAGGTCAGCACCAGGGTTTTAGCTGATTCTCCCCCATCACTTCACTCCTTGGCTTCCCAAACCACAAACTTGTGACTTTGCAAGTCCCTGTTGTGTTTGGGCACAAGACTGACAGTTCTGGAGTCAGGCTCTGGAAATTAGCCTGATTTAACCAGCCAGTTCCTATTTTTGATAGTGGGGAACTGCTCAGGATTAAGAGCAACAAATTTATTAGTTTACAGGAAAATATTTACCTGAGGGAATGGCTGGAGCTGTGTCAGGGCAGGGTTAGGTTGGATCTCAGGAAAAGGTCCTTTCCCCAGGGAGTGAATGGCACTGAACAGGCTCCCCAGGGTTTGGGCACGGCCCCAAAGGCTGCCAGAGCTCCAGGAGTGTTTGGACAACGTTCTGAGGGACGGGGGGGGGGGGGATCGCTGGGGTGTCCTTTTGGGTCCCTTCCAGTTCAGGATATTCCATGATTCTGCATTTTATAATGTGCCATTTGAATCTCTGGACCCTGTGCCATGCAGAGGAGCACCCAGCATCCCTCAATATGTCTGTCCCAAATCCTTCCCAGTAACTCATCTCCACCTCAGCCACCTCCTCCCCTTGCACACATCCATTCCCTGTGGGAGCTGTCATTTTCTCCAACACTTATGACTGCTTCCAGCTTTGGAAGTCTAATTTCCAACCAGCAGTCCATCAGCCTGGCATGGCTGGGGTGTAAAAACGTCCTTGAATTCCCGTGGCCTCAATAGCCGTGCTCCTGTGTCCCTGCCTGCAGGACGGTGGCCCGTCGGGAAAGCTGCTTTGTTCCCGGGCGAGCGTAACCGGAGCCACCGGAGCAATTCCCGGAGAACAGCACTGCACAGTGGGAGGATGGCCAGGAACAAGCTCCCCGAGGGGAGGGGAAACAAAGGGACTGGGACACGGGGAGAAACTTTCTGAAGGCAGAGCTGGGCTGTGTGAGCACCGCTCCCACTGTCAGCTTTGCTGCCAGGGATTTCACATTCCCGGGACAGAGATTTCCCCGTGTTTGTGCTCAGAGAAGGAGACACTTGTGCAATGTCTGTTTTAGCTGCAAGGCTGCAAACGCCTCGGGAGTATCTCGGGCCCCGCAGCCAGGGCTGGTGCTGTGGGAATCGGGGAGAACACGCAGGTCTGACGGTTTATGGCATTTTTAGCAGATTCGGGGTGATGTGCAGCCGTGGGCTGGAAATAGTGGGGGAAAAGGAGCTTCTCTGTGTGCCACCTGCTTGTGCAGAGCTTCTCATTAGCCTCATCAACACCCTGTGCTGCATCTGCAGCATTGGATGCCGAGGACAGAAGAGGGACAAAGTCACACAAGCAGAAGAGCTGAGGCTGCTGCAGAACTGCAGCTCCAAGGACCCATCACAACGGGTTAAACACATCCAGGCTTCTCCTTCCCCTGCCAAGAGAGCTGAGCAGGGGCTGCCATGCTGAGCTTGAGTTTCACAAGCAGCTCTGGCTATAAAATGTGATCGTGTCTCTGCCCTGATTGATGGTTCCAGTGCAAACATCAGGCAGAGTGGCCCAGAGGGGATCACGTTTTCAAGGGCACAGCCGGCTGACACCCAATCCCCCTCTCCATCCCAGCAAGCTGGGACCAGTTGTGGTTGTCCCACTTGTTACACAGCCAGGGATGGAGGGTGAAAGGGAGGCAACACCTCTCTGGGGCTTGAACATCTCTCCTGGTGGGTCATTTAGAGAAGCCTTGAGCCATCAGCAGGTTAGGGGAAGGTTTTGGGATGTCCAGCCCTGGGTTGTAGGAAATGCTGAAGGAAACAGGTTGCCCAGAGAAGCTGTGGCAGCCCCAGCCCTGGAAGTGTCCAAGGTCAGGTTGGATGAGGCTTGGAGCAGCCTGGGCAGGTGGAAGGTGTCCCTGTCCATGGCAGGAGCTGGGATAGGCTTTAAGGTTCCTTCCAACCAAAACCATTCCATGATTCCATGATTCTGTGAAACCCTCTTCTCCACAATACATTGCAGCAAATTTGGGGTGTCCATCATCTGCCTTCCCATTTAACTCCAGAACTATCCCAGTAGCATTCCAGTACCCAGATGGGCAGCTGCACCGTGGTGCACAGTCTAACAAAGCCCTTCTCAGCAAACCAGCTGCGGAGGTGCAAATGTACAAACCCTGAGGAGTTACTGGGAGCAGGGGAATTCACTGCTGGATGAAGCAGAGGATCTGGCACGGCTCCCTCCACCCCAGCATCCTTTTTAGGCACAGCCAGACCACCCTGGGACTGCTTTTTGCACATGTACAACCCCTCAGCAGCAGCGACCACAGAGGGAAGAGCTGCAAAGGCAGCAGAGACGAGGGGAGCAGGGACAGCTCTGCATCCCCCTCCCTCTCTATCCAGCCAGAGCTGCCTCACATCCCTCCCTCTTTCTACCTATTTTCATTCCCTCTTTTGAGGCACCATCAGAAGAGACTTGGGGCTGAGGAAACAAAGCTCACAGCTGGATTTGGGCAGCTGGGGCGGGAAACACTGGGGTTATTCCACAATCCATCTTGACCGGGGTTCTCCTTTGTCCGTGTGGGTGCAGCGCTCAGCCGGGTGTCACACACAGTGTCCCGGCAGGGGGGGTTGGGCGCCGGGCCCTTCCTGCTTCTCTCCTGGGGGGCAGCACTACGTGGATCTGTTGGAAGCAGAGGGATAAAGCTCCTCGTCTCCTTGCAGAGGGTTCAGGGGAGCGCGGGCGCCTCTTCCCCCCCTCCCCTGCAAACCCGTGGAGAAGGAGCCCTTGGCCAAGGCAGTGCCTTCCCAGCCGGTGGGTGATGTCAGGGCAGGCACAGCTGTCTCCACACATCCACCCCGGATTAGGTCCAGGACAGGGAGGGGGACACACATTCTTGGGGAACGGGCAACACTCGGGCGCTCCCCTCCCCACCTGGGCCTTTCCCCACGGACTGACGTGTGTGGGGTTTGGCCAAAGCCATGTGCCCCCCACAAACGTCCCTTCAGCCCCCCACAACTTGCTCCCCCGTGAACTTTGTCCAGATGAGAGCCTGGGGGACACAAGGAAGAAATTGGGTGCCATCAGTGCATGGAGATCTCACTCCCAACTTTTCAGCTCTTGCCCTTTTCCCAGAGCCCCCTCACACACCCACCTGGGCCACTGATGGGAGCAGAGGGCTGGGAAGCTCCGTTGCTGCGTCGTTGGTTGAAGGGGGATCAGTCACTCCTGACACTGTGTCTCAGCTTCCCCGCCCTCTAAATGGGATGGCAACACCCCTTTGCCTGCACTTCCTCACCTGAGGAGGGGTTTGGGATCCCTCTGGGAACACCTACAGACGAATCCACTGCACCCAGCCTGGTGGCAGAGACCCATCTGAGCCTCCCAGCTCTGGCATCTGAGGATGGGGCTGCACCCCCTGGGGCTCAGGGAAATTTTGACTCACAGAATCTCTCTGGGAGCCCAAAATCCTGTTCCCAACAAGCCCCCAGATTCCATCATGTATTTTTTTTCCAGGCATCTGGCTGGAATCCCCTTCACCTGCATTATTGGCCCTCACTGGGCTGCAGATGCGGTGCTGGAGGAGAGGCAAAATGGTCCCGCATCCATCCCAGTACACACCAGTTTGTCTGTGGAGGGGGCACAGGTTTCCCTGCTCAGATCTTATCACTCAGTCTGCTCTGAGCTGATCCCTACCCATTCCCATCCTCCTGGCACAGGGATGCTCCCTCCCAGCTCCAATGGCATCCCCCATTTTTGGGGTGTCACATATTTTCCCAAACTGGGGGAAAAGGGAGCGGAGAGCTGCCAGAAGGGCTGATCTCCTGCTGATTAAATGTTTTGGATGGCACCGGCAGGCGATGCGGGGAGAATCGATTGTCCCCGGCAGCTGTGCCTGCCTGGCACCGCCCACAGGCACCGAAATGTCAGGTTTGTGATCTCAAATCGGCGAGCACGACACAGGGTGGGGGGGGAAACCAAAGGGTGGGGTGGGGGAGAAAAACCTGCACCGAAAAAACAAGGCCAGAGCGGGGCTGCTGCTGGGATCATGTTAATAATTGGTACCGGGGGGGGGGGATATCCACGGGAAGGAGCTGCTGTTTGTGAGCAATTCTCTGGGTGCTCTGTACACACAGATGCCTTATCGCTGAGGGATGAAAAACAGCAGCTGAGATGGTACTGCAGATACATTTTAAGCACCCAAACGCAGGGCTGGGGAGGGAGGATGTGATGTGAAGGGCTGTGATGTGGTGAGGGTGGATCTCTGGGCTGGTGCTGATCTTGGGGAGGGTTAGATTTAGGGATTCCACCCCCCCCTTCCCCCTGGAGAGGGACTGTGGGTGCAGCCACAGCCCCCTGGTGTGAGGAAATGGTGGTTCAAGG
Source organism: Platyrinchus mystaceus (assembly GCA_035041135.1). Classification (NCBI taxonomy): domain Eukaryota; kingdom Metazoa; phylum Chordata; class Aves; order Passeriformes; family Tyrannidae; genus Platyrinchus; species Platyrinchus mystaceus. The sequence goes on along the minus strand of JAWWLV010000061.1, from coordinate 1,239,240 downwards.
GAAAACCACCTGTCCCTGGGACTGTGGGGATGAGGGTTGTGCTTTGCTTTAGACCTGTAGGCAGGTGAGGACGATGATGCTGTGGATATTGGTGGGTATTGCTGCTTGCAGGATAGTGCCTGCACATGAGGAAAAAGGGCTGGAGCTCTCCCTGCCCACCCTGGCAGGGTCCAGCCTTTGGATAGGCTGATTCACACGGGAGCACTCACACCTTCCCTCCCATCGGGTCCCATCCCATGGGACGGGGGCTAAGCTGGGGTGGTTCTGTGCCTCACCTCCCTCCAGTCTCCCCCCAGCCCTCGGGGGCTCATTTGGCCAGGGCAGGGGGGCTGGAGGCAGCAGAGCCGCAGCTGGAAGGGGAAGGGCTGCGCTGGAGCCGCTTGGCAGATGCAAAAGTTCCCTCTTAATCCCAAGGCCATCCTGGGCCAACTCTGCCGCGGCTCCTGCTGCTGCCAGGAACCTCCTTCCTCGCCTCCCGAGCCAACCTCGGGGCCGTCAGACAACACAGAGTGATTTATCTCCGGGGGGGGTTCACTGGAGAGCCGGGGGCGGCGGGAGCCGCAGAGCCAGACTCTGCCTTCACCTGTTCCTCTTCTCAAGCAGCCTGGCTCCAAAAGAATTCAGGCTTCCAGACAAGCCCTCCCTGGGGGAAAGTGGGAAATGTTGGGATAGGAATGATCCTCAACCCCCTGCCAAAGCTGCAGAGCTCCCACTGGTGTTCCCTGAGCCCGACCTCTGCTCTTAGGGTCTGGGAAGAGGAGCCCAAACCTGGAGGAAGGGATCCAGGTGTCCTCAGATGCCTTGGGAAGGAGGGAGGTCTCTCCACAGGGATGCATCCCACAATTTTAATTGCTTAGTGAGCAGTGTAGTCATGCAAAGGGAGGGGGGGAGGGGAAGAGGGGGATATTTGGGACATTTCTGCCTCCTGGTCCCTTTATTTTCCAGGATTTTTTCCGGGTCCTGAGGTAAGGTCACATGTCCTTCCAGCTTTGCTGTGTCAGCCTGAGGGCTGTGAATCCCCTCTTTATTTAATTTAGCTGGAAGCTGACATCCCGCTGCATTCTCATGACTCCAGGACCTGGGGCTTTAACAAAAATGCTAAATATTAGAAGCCTCTCCGTAATTTTGCAGCATTTTTGGAGGGGATGGGGACTGCAGGCACTTGCTCCAGCCCTTAAACCCCAGTTTGTTTGTGGAGCAGGACCGACACACTCAAACCCTCTCCCCTTTCCTGCCGCCGGTGTTTCTTTCCTCGCTCTCTCCCATCCGCACTGTGGGAAAATCCGGCTCCAGAGCTGAACCCTGAGGCTCTTCCCTTCCTCCCCTCTGGCTTAAACCCCCTCCTTGTTCCCCAGCTCAGCCGCACAGCCATTCCCCTCAGCCCTGGGGTCCATCAGCTCCCAGTCCAAGCCCCCCTGGATGACCCAGCCCAGTGGGAGCCGTGGGGCCTCTGCTTTTCCCGGTGTTCAGAGAACGGGATAAAGACCACCATCTGCTGCTAAATCCTTGTACTGCAAACACCTCCTCCCGGAGCCCCCGGGGATCTCTCTGCTCTCCCAAAGCCACAAAGCACGAAGACACCCGGGAGGAGAAGCCTCAGGCAAAAAAAGGCAAAAGGGGGAAAGAATATAAGGCACAAAGAAAAAAAAAAAAAAAAACAAGCCACAGGCCAAAGGGTCTCTGTTTCCCTGGAAAACTCTCTTCTCAGGATGCTCAGGGTTTCTGGCTCTCTTCTGCATCATGGTTTCTTCTCTCTTGCTACCACCCTCATCCCTGTGGTTCTTTTCTCCTCATCATCCTTTTTTTCAGGGAATGGAAAAATAGGAAGACATGGGCTGTTCCCAAAAATCCCTGGAGGGGGAGGGTAATGCCGAGCTCTTGCTGTCTCAGGACCACAAAACAACACAGGGAAGGAAAGGAGGATGTTTTTGGGGGATCTGACTCAATGTACCTCTGTCTGTGAGCTGCTCCTTGTCCCCACCTCTTGGCAGACTGGAAATGTACCCTGTGAGATATTCCCTTTATTCCACAACCACCCCAGGCTCTTCCCTGCATCCCTTCACCCCTGGAGTACTTGTGTACTTGTTTCTTCCAGCCTCTGCCACAGAGTCAGAAACACCCACCAGCACAAGGTAAAAACAGCCCTGGGGGTTGTGTTTAGTACTTGGAACACCACAACCCCATCCCTAGGACACTGCATAGGATTTTTGGGAGGAAATCAGGGAGGCTGAGAAAGAGGGAGTCCAAAATGTCTCCCCCAAACCAGTTTGCTGAAAAAAGGGTTTTAACAGGTGCAGCTGTGACTTGTAAATAGGCTCCAGCTTGAGGGGGATCCCTCAGCCTCCTCCCAGAGACACAGGAGGGGAGCCCAAAATCCTGGGATGGGAAGGGGAGGGATGGAGTTTGGACTGCAGGATCTGCCTTCAGGTGGGAGCTGTGTTTGCAGGTTGGATCCTGTAAGGTCAGGGCAGGGATCTGTTGGATCTGGGGATCTGTAGGTAAATTTGGCTCATGTGGTTTCCCGGAGTGTGGGCAGGAAAAGATGCTGCAGTTGGAAAGCCTGACAGAGTTTGAGTGTTTGGCCAATGCTTTCAGGGTCAGGGACAGGGAGGGATTGCTGGGGTGTCTGTGCAGGGCCAGGAGTTGGGCTGGATGATCTTGTGGGTCCCTTCCAGCTCAGGATATCCCATGATTCTCTGAAGTGGTGGTGGGAGTTGGCAGGAAGGAGACCTGAGCTCCAGGCATTTCCAGGCATGTCTGCTGTGAAGCCCCACCCCAATGTCACCGTGTCCCCACCCTCGGGGCTTCGCAGGGACCCCAACGTGTCCCAGAACACAGAGGGCATCTGGAAAAGTATATTTGGTGACACATTCCCACTGGCTGCATCCTGCAGGGATTCAGAGCTCATTTATTGGCCCCTCAGGGCAGGGTAAGGGTTCTCCCCTGACCCCCTGACGCCAACCCCCGTCACGACCCCGGGGGGGGGGGGGGGG
>JAWWLV010000061.1:1223022-1236237 GCA_035041135.1 Platyrinchus mystaceus | reverse complement strand
GTCCCCCCCTCCCCCCCCCCCCGAGGTTCAGTTTTTGTGTTCTGTGCTGTGCTTGAGGTGATCCCTTCATCTTTGGGTTTCCCAGCCCCATGGCCTGGCCTGAACTGCAGGCATTCCCAGTGTGGGGAATTGCAGGTTTAACCCTTAGTGAGTTTTTAAGGTTTAACCCTTAGTGGGTTAAACCTTTCCTCTTTAAAATGAAGACAAATTGGTGAGTGCTGCTTGAGTAGCACTCAGGCACAACTGCATTATGGTGGTTGTTTTCTTGTATGGAAAATCTGGGCAATTTAAAACATTTTTACATTTGAATTTAATTTTAATTTTTACATTTTAATTTTTCTTTTAATGTTTAAACTGCCCAGGAAGCAGAAGCATCCCTGCTCAGTGCTAAAACAGCAAGGGAGGGCTGCTGCTCCAAATCCCTGCAGGATGCAGCCCGTGGAAATAGGGCACCAAATCTATTTTTCCAGAGCCTCTCTGTGTTCTGGGACACGTTGGGGTCCCCACAAAGCCCCGAGGGTGGGGGACATGGTCACACTTAGGTGCTGCTGATTTCCCTGGGCAGAGCACCTGCCCACCCTCTGCCTCTCCCACTTCATTCCCCAGGAATTTACAGCTCCGCGCTGACTCGTGTTCCCACTTTTCCTCTTGCCAAGGGCTCCAAGCCTCTCGCTGCCTGTTCCTCCCCTGGGCTGCTCCGGGTGGTTCCCATTAGCACCCCTGCACAGCCCAGGGTGGCGGGGAAGGTGTTTGGGCTCCATCCAAGAAGCGTCGGAGCCGCTCCGGCTGCTCTTAACACGGGACATCGGAGGGTTTGATCTGCCAATTAGCCCCAGCCGGGGCCGCTAACGGGAAGCAGATGGAGCCGCGTGTTATCAGAGGGGAAAATCTGCCACTTCCTAGTGAGAACCTGGCTCAGCCTCCCACCCGGCTCCGAGGATGGATAGCCCAGAGCTCGGGGATGCGCTGGGGGACTGCTGAGAGCCAGGCTGCACACGGGAATGGCATTGAAGCCCTACCAGAGCGCTCCAAACCTGTTGCCTGCCTTTATTGGGATCATGCAGAGCCCCTGTGTCCTCCCCAGGCCCCTTTCCCCATCCTGGCAGAGGACAGAGAGCTCCAGCAGCATCCAAACAGGGATGCTGGAGCAGAAACATGGTCAGGGGGCTGCTCTGGAAGGCCCCGTCTATCCCAAACACCCACCGAAGCGTTTATCGGCTTCAAAAAGCCCACGTTTAAATAGCATTAGGGGACTGATTTAGAGTCACAAAAGCCATGAAATTCAAAGTTAAGGCTCAAAAATCCACTTGACACTCTGGCCTTGAGGCATAAAAGGCATGAGCCAGTGGCTGGGACCAGGGCTGTGGCTCCCTGGATCTCCTGCCTGCCTGCAAAGGGGGTGAGAAGAGCCCTTAATGGGATTTAAATGAGACTGGGACAGGCTGGGAAGGTTTGGGAATGTCACTTGGAGGAGCTTTGAAGGGGGAGCTTATCCTAAGCTGGGAGCCAGCAGGTGGCTTGGCTGGACAGGACATTGCTGTGGTCCCACCTGGATGATCTCTGGGGGTTTGGAGCCCATCCCTGCAGTCCAGTCCTTTCCCCACTGCTGTGACATTGGGGTGTTTTCCTCCCTGCTGTGGAACTGGGGCACTTTTGGAGGTGAGCTGGGCTCCTGTGTGCCCTCCCAGTAAGCAGCACCAATGCTTTGGAGTATCACAGATGAGGACAAGGGGGAATGGCTTTAAACTGAAAGAGGGCAGGGTTAGATGGGATATTAGGAAGAAATTCTTCCTTGTGAGGGTGGTGAGGCCTTGGCACAGGTTGCCCAGAGAAGCTGTGGCTGCACCACCCCTGGAAGTGTCCAAGGCCAGGTTGGACAGGATTGGAGCAACATGGGATAGTGGAAGGTGTCCCTGCCCATGGCAGGAGTTGGGATGGGCTTTAAGGTCCCTTCCAACCCAAACCATTCTGGGATTCTGAATGAAGCTCTTACTCATTGTTTCTGCCTTTCTCTCCCCACACAAGTCTTAGAATGTCTCGGTTTTAGCAGAAAATACAATAGTGGGTTGGTTTGTTTAAAGGTCCCAAATACCCATTTGGTTTCACTATTTGGAAACAATCTGAAGAAATAATTCATAAAACAACACAAAGAGGCTTGTAATTTCTTTTATTGCACATTTTTCTAGCTGAACCAGGATCCACGGGAATTACTGCCACTCCTCCCTGACCTGCACCCTGAGCCCCAGCCCAGGCACGGACCAATATCAGTACTGAGATCAATACCTAATGCTTATTACAACAGCCTTAACAGGGTTATCCACTCTATCTGCAAATCCTGATAACTGAGCAGTTATTAATTGTAGGTGTTAGAAATAAATACATGTGTAAATTAGACCTGATCCTGGGAGGACTCAAGGCCTCGTGTCTCAGATCCCTTTTCCTGTTTACGTTGCAGGTCCCATCACTGAGTCCTGGCTGATGGAGCAACCGGAGACCACAAAGGTCAGAACTAATTAAACTTCTGATTTAACTCCTGAACTCAGCAGCTGGCAGAGCCTCAGAGATGGGGCTGTGTCAGAGAGCAGCTCCCCAGGATGAGAGTGGGGTCCTGGACCTCTTGTTGCTGTCCCAGCACCTCCTGCTCCTTAAATTCCTTCTGGGAGTGGTCGGGGACGGTGCATCCACCTGAGCAGCTTGTGAAGGAACATTCCCATTATTGAAACATCTCTGAAATCTTTCCTTTCAGTGCACACACATGGATCAGAGCAGTGGAAGCAACCAACAACTTATGGGAACACTGGAGACAGTTCCCAGGCCTTGACAGCCAGTAATAAAATAAGGGGACCAAGGGAGGTGTTGCTGATCATCTGCCCCATGTCTGAGCCCACCCTGAGCTCACCTGAAAGGTCTCCTGCAGGTAGTGCTGACTGAGGGCTTTGGAGGGATGGAATAAGGCACTTAAACTTATTTCCAAGCAGCACCACAGCTGCCCTCTCCTGGCACAACCTGCCTGCTGCCAAGCTCCCTTCCTGCATCCCAAATATTTTGAGGGTTGGGCTCTTGCTCAGGAATGGGGAGAAAACATGACTCAGGGCTCCCACCACACTGATCTGGAGTTTAAAACAAGCCTGGCTTCCCACACCACCTGGGAAGGCTGATAAGGGCAGACCTTAATATCCAGGGATTCTTGCTGGAGAGGGTAAAGGAGGCCTTGGGAACAAAGTGGGGGACATTGCTTTGTACAAGTGACAGGGCCAGGGCCAACCTCTTAATGCTCATCTCCTGCTCTAGTTCCCTCTCAGCACAGTTGAGAGGGAGTTGTGCTGGACAGCTGGGGGTGGAAAAAATGGCAGGAAAAGGGAACTGGGGTCCAGGTCTGCCTCTGCAACTACCCCTTAATTAATTAACTAAGCATGCTCACATACAACCACTTAAGTTGAAAGAGACCTTTAAGATCATCATCCCAACACTGCCACGTTCACCACGAAACCACATCCCACACCACTGAGAAAACTATAAGGCCTTTCGAGTCCACAATTTAATAACAGATCATTTCTTTCCTTTAAAAAGAAAACCTAAGCTGGTCAGGTTAGAGCTCAGCAGGTTTAAGTGCTTTGTGAGGTTGCAGCTGAGAAGCCACTGTGCGTTGAGGCTCAGCAGTCGCAGGGCAGGGCTGGGGGGCACAGAGGCGTCACTGCATGTAGGAGTAACGCCAGTCCCGCAGGGGCACGTGGGTCTCCTTGACGGCCTGGGGGGACGTCCAGCGCAGGATGTAGTGGGGACCCCCAGGTTTGTCATTGGTGCCTGTTTGGAAAGGGAACAAAGCACTGGTGACCACGAGGAGGGACGTGCCTGGAGGGACTGAAGCCTTAAAGTCTGTATTATATAAGATTTAAGGATAGCTCATTAGTGCTTTTAACTTGCTAAGTACCTTTGTACAAGATTCCTAAGATGCTGTTTAATGTTCTTTGTTAAGAATTTTAACTAACAAGGGATTTTAATGAGGTGAAGAGTTTTCTATCTGTAAAAATGTACTGAGAAAGAGACATAACACCTGATACAACTATTTAGAGGCTTTGAAACTGTTCCAGAAGGCAAGATACTGTACCAAAGACCAAGGAAGAAGATGAGAAAGATGAAGATAAGGTATCTTTAGGACCTCCAACTCAAATTCAAGAGGCGTGTCAAGGGTGGTACTAAGGGAGGGGCGGTTTTGGAAGTGGGTGTAACAGTATTAGGTAATGCTTTGAATTGTTAATTAGGGAACTAAATAAAAGCAAGAGGCTTTTGTAACTCTGTATGCACTCTTTGGAAGAAATTGGATTCTTGTGCATCCGTCATAATAATCAAATCTGCCTTTTAAAACTCACGGATTGAGTTCAGGGGGTTTCTTTCAAGAGCCAATTTCAGGCATCGGGACACGCGGCTCAGCAGGGCCGTGCCGGAAATCTGCGTCTCCAGGCAGGAGTTTGGGTCTCACCTGAGATTCGGGAGCCTCCAAAGGGCTGCTGAGCCACCACGGCGCCTGTGGACTTGTCGTTGATGTAGAAGTTGCCGGCAGCGTTGCGCAGGAGGCTCCGGGATTCCTCGATGACCCTCCTGGGGAGGGACAGACGCAGCAGTCACAGCAACAGCAGAGTCTGTGTGGGGGCCTCTGCTCTCCTGGAGCCATTAAAATTGGGCCAAAAGCATCTTTGCGTTTCTTTGTGCACATTTCCAGGGCTGCATGTTGTTCAACACACACTGAAACAGCTCCTGGGTACTTAGAGCTCACTGAAATTATCCCTATTCTTTAGTTTGTGTCTCTTTCTAAGTTTTATGGTGATAAAATGAAGGTAATTAATTATGCCTCACTGCCAGAGGAGCTGTGGCTGCCCCATCTCTGGAAGTGTCCAAGGCCAGGTTGGACGGGGCTTGGAGCAACCTGGGCTAGTGGAAGGTGTCCCTGTCCCTGGCAAGGGGTGGGATGAGAGGAGCTTTAAGGTCCCTTCCAACCCAAACCATACCATGATTTTGGGATAACTTATGGATGGTCTCTCTTTGAGGTTACACTGCTCTTAGCTCTCCTCTGGCTTGAGGGGAGCTGTGGGTGCACCCTCCCATATGCTCCAAATGTTCCTTTGGGATAGTTTCTTACTAAAAAAAAGCATTTTGGGATGAAAAACCACTTCAAAGCTGTCCCCTTCCCTCCTCAGCAGAAGGAGGGCTAACAGTAGCACAAGCCTTGTGGGAAATGCTTGCTTTCCTCCTCTGGAAAGAGGGAAGATCCGTGGCTCACCCCAGGAGGGAAAATGCAGAGGCATTTCGGAATTTTGGGAATCTGGGGACTCACTTCTCCTGGGCGAAGAGCGCCCCCGTGAGGCCATAAGGCGTCGTGGTGTCGATGAGCTCCAGCACCTCCTTGTAGCGCTTCTCCGGGTACACGAACACCGTGAGGATCGGCCCGAAGATCTCCTGTGCAGCCCAACAAACAACACCCTCAGCGGGGACAGCCGCCAAAAACAAGCACTGGGTACTTCACCACCCACGAGCTCAACTGTGATGAAGAGGAACGTCCCTGAAGCAACTTACCACAGAGCCCTGGGCAGCTCATCACACACCCACCCCGCAGGGATTTTGGGATGGGGACCAAGGGCCCCTTTCTGCCCCCTCCACAGAGGTGCTCTCACCTCTTTCATGATGGGGTCCTGTGGGTCTTTGCTCTCCACGATGCACGGCTCCACAAAGTACCCCACGCTGTCGTCGCAGCCACCCCCGGCCAGGATGGTGAGGTTGGAGGACTTCTTAGCGTGCTCCAGCCACTTCTTGATCCGTGCAAAGGACTTAGGAAAAGGGAATAATAAAAAAGAGGCTGGGTCTGGGGGTCTAAAAGGAGGTTTGGGTAAATCCTTTCAGGGATATGCTGCTCTTAGTGCTCTTCCAGCTCAGGAGGAGTAGGAGACGGAAATACAGTTCTGAGTGCTCTGAACTTCACATCCAACATAACTTCTGAGGGAAATAACCCACTTTTCAAGAGACGTAGTGACTAAGACATGCAACACTCAGCTGATAATCAGCTCTAACTTATTACTGATGTTCCTGTTTTGCTGTAAGTAAAACCCTTGTAACCTCACACTTCTGAGAGCCTGGTGGTGATACTTTCTTGCACCGGGAAAAGTGAACTCACCTTGTCATCGATCACAGCAGAGAAGAATGTCCCAAAGTCCTGGGCAGGCTGTGGCAAGGCAGAAAGGAGATGAAGCAAATACACACTGTGCCAAAAAGTTAACTCTGAAAGGAGAAGGAGCTGAAATTCCCCAAATAGCTCTTCCCTCTGCTCCAAACACACCTCTGCTCAAGCTCCCCTTTTCAATTAGTCCGCAGGACTCACCACTTACACAATCCTTCCTGCAGACTCTGGTTACAAGTTAATTTCTAATCACTTATAAAAAAGATGAAGGGGGGCACGGAGGGGCTGTGGTGGGGAGAACCACTGGATAAAAAGCTCGGTTCAATAGGAATTAGTAGCCAGTTACCGCAGTCTCTAATCCCATCAACCACCCGCTGAGCCGCAAAGCCCTTCAGCTTCCCGGCAGCTCCGCTCACATCTCCCACTTTGATCTTCCTGTGCTCCTCCAGCAGCTTCTCTTTGATCTGGGGCCACAGCGAGTCCGGGGCGTAGAGGCGGGAGCAGGCCGAGCATTTCTGGCCGCCGTACTCGAAGGCCGAGCGCAGAGTCCCGTTCACCACACTGCCCACGTCGGCAGAGCTGTGCACCACGTGGAAGTTCTTCCCACCGCACTCTGGGCACGAAGAAGGCAGGAAAAGGGGCAAGGGGGGAGTTGTCAGGGGTGTGCCAGCTCCAAAAAGCACCAGGACTCTCGTGGTCACCCTGCCTGGTCCACTGTTCCTCAGGGAACAGGGAGTGCCGTGATCACCGGAGCACAGACCAGAGCTCATGGAGCTGGAACAGGCTTAGAAAACTCTTGGAAAAAGCACCAATCCAAGTTCCCAAACTTTGCATGGAGGCTGTGCAGCCCCAGAGCAGCACCACCTCTCACCCAGATGCCAGCTCCACACCATTAAAGCCCATCCTTTGTCGGTGCCATAACTCCTCTAAATATCTGGAAATTTACTGTGTCCTCTGCTCCCAAGGAGAGGAAACCTGACCCTCACTTTATTTTCTCCCCAAATTGGACCCCCTCCACTCCTGCATGGCCTCCTCTAGAAAGGTGGAAGAACTGGCAGTTACCTCCAGCCAGGCGTGGGAAATTGCGGTAGCGATCCAAGTTTTCGGATACCTGCTTCCAGAGCCGCTTGAAAGTCCTGGAAGAGGAAGGAGGAGCTGGTTAGTGCACTCTTGCCTTTGCACACAGAGGTGGCACTTGGAAAAGGCCCTGTTGAAGGGCCACCCCCCAAAAGAAGAGATACCCTGTAAGAGGAAGAGGAGATGGGAATGAGACTGTAAATATCAAAGCAAAGGCTCTACAAAACAACTCCATAGTTTTAAAAATAAACTGTTGCAGTTTCACAGGGAAAAGCATCTGGCAGAAGTTGCTTTTCCTCCCCTTTCCCCCCTTCCTTTTGGTCCTTACTGTGACAAACCTCTTGGCTGGAAAACAATAAAAATGCAAATGACCTCCCATCAGGAGGCACAGCCACTAATACTAATTTATGAGCTTCCCACCTTTCCAGCCCCATGCTCATCTGAGCATGTCCTTGCTGGGGAGCAGGATCCCTGGATTTAACAGCCCGTGGAGACTGCCAGGGCCCTCAGCATCACTAACTCAGCATCACTGACACCCCACGACTCTCAGCCAGAGCCCCGGTGTGCAAATCCCCCCAGAGCAGCACTGTTTGTTAAGGCAAGTCACAGCACCAAGTCTGGCTATTCCTGTGCCTTGAGTGACAGGAAAACCTGGTTTAGACACTTTTTTCACCCGTTTGAAACCCTATTTTAATTCCAGTGTGTAATAATGGACAGTTATCTGTCTGCTGCCCTACTCAAACCTGGTCTATGATTTCAAAGGACTGGCAAAGGAGCACCCAGCCACTCTCCCCCTGCCACCCCCCTTCCCAACCTACGGCACACTGCCGGTGAAGTTGAGCCCACAGAAGTGCTCAGAGCTGGTGACAGTGTCCCCAAACACGGGCCCGTCCGCCGGCACAAACTGCACCACGTTGGGGGGCAGCCCAGCCTCCAGCAGGATCTTGTACACAGCGTAGCTGGAGAGCAGGGCAGTGTCACTGGGCTTCCACAGCACCACATTTCCCTGGGGAGAGGATAACAAAAGCCATGAGAAATGCTTAAATTCCATGGAACATGTCTGTCCCACAGCAGATGAGACCAGAGCGATGGTACCTTTGGGTCATTCACAGCCACCTCTACCACATCACCAGTTTTGGAAAGAACTGTGACCACCCTGGTCAGCTGAAGGCACAAAACTCCCCTTTGTGCCCCCAGGTCACTGTGCCAGCCTTCCACACCCTCCCTGCCCAGGGATGAGTTTTGCCTTCCCTAAGAGGAGCTGGAAACACAGATCTGGTTTATGTCTCAGGAAAAGGGACAACGCTGCCAAGAAATGTGCTATGATGTCCCCAGTGCTGCCACCAGGTTTGGGCACGACCCAGCAGGTGTTTGTGCCAGGCAGAGCAGTGAAACCAGACCTCAGGCTGGAACTAAATGTGCACAACAAAACAGCACAAGGGGCTGGAAAACAGCGGTGGGGACACCCCACCCCTTTGTCCGGCACCAGCGTCCTCCCTCCAGCTCCCTGCACAGGCACGAGGGTCAGGGACTGCCCTGTGTCCCTGTCACACTGCTGGCCCCCCTGCATGGGGTCACAGCCCCGGGGGGGCAGGAGGGGGATTTTTAGACTTTGTCTTGGCCAGGCTCCTGCCAGGGACTGGTCATGCAGGCACAGCTCCTTCCTGGGCACAGCTCCTTCCTGGGCCTCTCTAATCCTTCCACTCCAAACAGTGAGAAAACTAAACCACACCCAGTAAAACTCTCCAGGCAACGGGGAAATCTACCCAAGGCCATGACCGGAGACAATCCCAGCAGCCTGGATTCCAGAGCCGTGCACTGACTGCTCGGATCCCGAGGAAATCCCATTCCCGACGCTGCAATGGCATTAACTGCATTGATCTCTCCAGCTATTTAAGCAAGAGCAATTTTTAATCCCCTGGGAAGAGCACTGTGGTGGCTGAAACACTGGGGCTCTAATTAATATCCCCCTATTAAGTACCATTTTCTCCTAAATTTAATTCCAGGTACCACCTGCCGCTGAGCTTTTCAAGTCACCTGCTGATGCTCTGCTCCCTTCTGCTCCTGGCCCAGGGAGAGCAGGAGGATTTCATCACCTGCTGCATCCCCGTGGGAATTCATTGTCACACTCAAGGAGGGAGTGCTGGATGCACTGCAGGATGCAGACCTTCATTCAGACCTGCCAGCACAGGCTCACCCCATCCCAGCACAGCTCATCCACTCTGGGATGAGCTTACATCACCAAATTTCCCAATGTCAAGGACCTCTGTGGAATCCTGGGATAGGAGAAGTTACCTCCCTCCTCCAAAAAACTTCCCAGCTCTGTGTTAGCTTCACCCTCTTCCTTGTTCTCCCCCTTCCTCCCCTACAAAAGCAACAGGTTCAAATGCTTCACCTCAAATATGGGTTTAAATGTGACATTTGCAAATTAAAAGCTTGGTGTTCTCCAGTCTCTTCCACCTCCAACTGTTGCTGGAGGGCCTGTCTTTGGGGCCAGGAGGAAATCTGAGCCTGATTAATAAAGAGCGTAGGATAATTTGTGGTTTGGGTTTTTTTTCAGTGCAATATATTAATGAGTCCTGGCCCAAGTTCACCAGGTTATTACAGTGTCTTCCCAGAATCCACCCTGCAAATGCAGATATTCCCAAGCTCCACATGGTGGGACACATATAGAAATTATTTTTATCAATACTTTGAATTTTTGGACCATCTTTCATGCCCATGGGGATCTCCTTCTCCCAGTTCAGTGCTAAATGCCAGGGCCACAACCTGCCCTCTCCTACCTTCACCCCATCACACCCAAAAAGCATCATCCAAGAGGAATCTGGGCAGTTAAAAACTGGTTACACTTTCCTGTCCTGATAGCCCCCCAAAGGCCCATTCACAGGACAAGCATCATGCAAGAAAACAAACCCTCTCTTTGTATTTCTTCCCTTCTCTGGATCTAAAATCCAGGCTGGGAGTGAAAACACACTTTGCTTAAAAATAAAACCCCTGGGAGAGCATGTTTGGGCAGTTCTTGCTTTTCCAACACTTACCCCACCACACCTGTCTGGTGAAAATGTGGCCACTGGGATGACTTATATCATAATTAAAGATGTCTGAGTCTAATTGCTGATTGAATTCAAGGGAGATTCAGAGCAGGACCCCATGTGTGTCCTACTGACACAGGGAGGCTTAAATTCACTCCTTGCAGATCCCAGACCAGGCAAACCACAGCCTGAGAGAGCAGATCCCTCTCCCAGCCTTTCTCCAGACCATCCTCTCCCTCCCTGGCTCTCCCCAGACTCCCCCACCACACTCACCATCAGTGCTGGAGCTCCTGCCAGGTTGCCCCCGATGGCTGTGAAGTTGAAGGGAGACACGGCAGCCACAAAACCCTGCACGGGGAGAGGAAAGGAACCAGTGGGAGCCACCACACCACAGTCTGGGCCAAAAAGGGGAACTGCAGCAGGTGGGAGCCTTCCCTCACCTCCAGCCCCCGGTACACCATGCTGTTGGTGCTCACGTCCACGCTCAGCGGCTGGCTCTGCTCCAGCTCCAGCGCGTACTTGGCGTTGAAGCGGAAGAAGTCGATGAGCTCCGCAGCAGCATCGATTTCTGCCTGGATCACGGTCTTGCCCTGCCAGGAGAGTCCCAGACAATGAAGGCACTGAGTGGGGGAGAGGGATGCAGCAGCAGTGCAGCACAGCATGGGCAGGTGAGGTCTTTGGGATGCCTCTCACACAGGACACGTGCTCAGCTCCCAAACATGTGGCCTCCTGCAAGCCCTCACAAGCTGATTGTGTTCCCAGGATGCCTGGCTCCCAGCTTCTCCTTCCTCAGCAGAGCAAGGATCGCTCTGCATCCCCTCACAGCCATTCCCACGGCCAAAAAACACCTTTTCAGCTCTACCTGCCCTACTTCCCTGATTCCCAGCTCCCCAGATTCCCTCCTGTTCACCCCAGCTATCCACCAGGTCCCTCCTGTATCCCCCATACCTGCCCAATCATGGTTTTGGCCAGCACTTCTGCTCGCCTGGGGCCACTCAGCATGTCAGCTGCCTTCAGGAAGATCTGGGCTCGGTCCTGGACAGGTTTCAGGTCCCATTCCTTCCTTACTGCCAAGGCAGCATTAATGGCTTTGTTAATGAGCTCCTGCAGAAGAAAAGGGGAAAGGTAACAAGAAGGAACTCACCACCAGGTCAGAGGAGAAAGTCAGGGGTCACTCACCCCCAGGCACAAACCCCAGCAGCCACTGTCCCATCACAACCCCAAATCTGCAGCTCCTGGTATGGACTTGTTCCAGATCCCTGGGACTTGGAAAACCAACAGCTACCCCTGCAGCCTCCCAACTCACAAAATGAGCAGTGATTTGTATCTCACACAGGCAAAATACTGCTGCTTCCTCCCAGAAAAGGGAGGACAGTGAGATGTTCTCACCTTGCTGGCGTAGCAGAACTTGGCCACCTTGTGCGCATGGTTAAAGGGCTGAAAAGAGAAGAAAAGCCTCCATAGGTACCAGTCCAACAGCTACTCCTTCCACGTGCTCCCCCTGCCCTGCTCTCCCTTGGTAAATCAGAATCCCCCCAGACTCACCGAGAGCTGGTACCGCACGGTCGGTGTCCAAACCTCCTCCCCCCCGATCACACACGGGATGTCCTCGGTCTTGCCCTTCAGGTCAGCAAGGGCCTGAGCAAAAGGAGGAGAGCACAGTGGTGGGAGCAGCATCCAGCTGTCTTCCCTCTCCATCCGTCCTCCCCATCACCCCACGAGCAAAGGGAACCTGGGAACAGCCTTCCTTTGGTCCCCTGCGTGTGGGGTGTCCACAGGCTGGAGACAGGAGTCACAACTGTCTCCAAAGGGAATGAGCAGGAGCCAGGCAGGATGGGGCTTCTCCACCCCAGGGAGAGCCTGGAGCAGCACAACTCAGGCCCTTCCAGCCCCCCAAAATCCCAGCAGTGGTACCTTTTGGAGCGCTGCTCGCTCAGGGCTCCCGGGTTTAAACTCGAGGATCGGCTCGTTGGTCACCTGGATGGCTGAGTGGGACTGACATCTCTGCCTGAGGGAGGAGCAGAAATCCCTCCAGATCCCTGCTGGATCTGCTTCCCGACATCCCAGTAACACCTTAATCCCGGTGTCCCCGGCCACACCAGTCCCGTGGTATCCTGCCTGTGCTCCATTCCACCCGTGGGATGACGATGCCAGAGCCGGGAACTGAGCCTGGACACCGCCCCCAGCCACACATCGTTTCTCCTCACTATGGAAAAACGTCTGGAAAAGGCATTTCTAAGGCACGAGGTGCAGGGTGAGCTCCGAATCGATCTGGCTTGCTCCAACATTCCGACGCTCCGCCAGCTCCCGGCAAAGTCCAGGGGCCAAAAGCCGGCCTGGCACCTCTGAACCCGCCCAGAGCAGAGCTGGACCTTGGCAGCTTCCCAACCACACCGGGCGTTAAGTTGCCCAGCTCAGCGATAATGCCCAAAAAAAGAGGGAAAAGGAGAAAAAAGGCAGAGAGTGTGAAGGGGAAAGAGTGGGAAAACAAGAGGAGAAAAGGGGGCAAACTAGGGGAAAGCGGGGAAACCAGGGGAAAAAGAGAAAACAGGAGGAAAAGGGGAAAACAAGGGGGGAAAGGGGGAAACCTGTAGGGCAAGGGAGGAAAACGGAAGGGAAAGAGGCAAAACAAGGGAAAAGCGGATGAAAACGGGGAAAAAGGTAAACTGAGGAAAACAGGTGAAAAGGGGGAAAACATGGCGGGGGGAAGGGGAAAACAGACGGAAAACAAGGGGAAACAGTGGGTGGAAGCGCCTGAGGTTGGCAGCGGGACGATTCCCGGCCGGAGCGAGGGATGGCGGGGCCGGCAGAGCAGCCCGAGGGGACCCTGAGCCCGCACCCCGCGGGACACCCTGAGCCCGCACCCCGCGGGGCTCCCGCCCCGCCGCGCCTGGGACAGCGCCAGAGGGGGGCTCGAGAGGGCTGCGGGGGCCGGGG
>JAWWLV010000061.1:1178088-1223012 GCA_035041135.1 Platyrinchus mystaceus | reverse complement strand
CCCCCCCCCACCGGGAGATGGAAGGCAGGGCCGGCACCCCGCACTCACCCGCAGCCCCGCAGCGCTCGCAGCCCCCGCCACATCCCGGCCCCGCCGCGCTGCCTGCCGGCCGTCACCAACCACCGCGGGGGGCGGCGGGGCGGGGACAAAACCGTTAATTAGACAATAAATTCAAAAAGGGGCGGGTAAAGGGGTTCTGGAGGAGCCGCCCCACACCCGCCCCCGGCTGAGCGCGAGGCTGCCGGCGGCGCTCCCCGCGTGGGGCGGGAATGCGGTGTTCCCCCGCGCGAACCCCCCCGCGCGGCGGTGGTTGCGCCCGGCCCGGGGGGCGGTGGCGCGGCAGCACGTGGGAGGGGGCGGGGCGGGGGAAGGAGCCAAAAATTATTTAAAAAAGCGAAATTAATGAAAAAACAACAACGAAAAGCACCTCGAGGCGAAGGAGAGGCTGTGCCTGGGCGCGGGGCTCGGCGGCTCCCAGTTCCGGGAGTGGGGAGAGAGAGAAAAGCAACTTAAAGCCCCTTTGGGAATGAAAATTGCCTAAAAGGAGAGAGGATTTTAATCCAAAAAAGGGGGATTTTAACTCAAGGGGAATTTTAACCCAAAATGGGGGCCTGCGTTGTGGATGGGACCTGAAGGAGGCTGAGGTGTGCCGAGGGTATTTTTATTTCCTAGGAGAGGCATGTTTTAAGCTGAAAGAACCTAATTTTGAGGGGAGTTTGGGCTATTTTAAGACCCCAAATCACCTGGGTTGGGGGGTTTTAGGGAGAGAGGATGATCCCTTTCTCCTCAGACGCAAATACTTTCCACCCCAAGAATTAACACACAGAGCCATTAACCAGGAGTTTGGTGTTTATTTTATAGTTTTTTGTGTTTTCCTCGTCACCAGAGAACAACTGGGACCCGTTTCATCGACAGGTTCCCACCCCGCCTTCGCACAGAGAAGCCCCTGGGGGGTCTGGCACTGAGAGATGAACCAGGACGGAGGGATGGAGACGGGATGGAGACCTGGAGCAGCGCGTGGAGAGACGGCCAGCAGACCTGGGAGGGCTCGTGGGGTTGGTTTTGGCACTAAAATAGGAAAAATGGAGCAAATCCACCAAACTCAGAGGAGGGCAAATGGTCCTGGCTCTCCCTGGGGGTGTTTTTGGGGGCTCCTGATGATGTGGATTTGATTTTTGAAGCGTTTAATGGTCCAAAATCCATTGGCAGCAGGTTTGTCTTGTACCACTTGGTCTTCCCAGCACAGCCTTCCAGCCACATCCCGACTCCAGAGTGTGGGAGCTGGTTCATCCTTTGGCCTTCCCCCACCAGAGCTCAAATAGCATCACCAGTCCAGTCTTTTTTCTTTAAAATTAGCTAATATACAGAATATAAAGCACAATATTTACAAGTGGACGGTATCCAGGGGCATTTCCACACGGATCAGTAGTCTGTTGTCATGGGTATAAAAGAAATTTTTACGTGACCTAAGAGGAACCAACAAGAAGTGACACAGCACAAGGGAAGAGTCATCAATACCCTCCACTCCAGCAGGATAAATAATAAATAATCATTTTTGGCAGAAAGTAGCTACGTACACTTTACTCACAGTAAGGTGTTTTAAGGACTGAATTGTGTGTCTTTTGGTGAAACCACAAGAAGTGTGTTTAGTGACCAGGATTTAATCATCCTCAACCCTTTCTGATAAAACAGAAATTTAGGAATTCAGGGGTCAACAGCCTGGGTAGCCCCACTGGGTTTGTGGCAATGTGGTCCTGGGTGTTCTGCCACAGGAATGACACAGGTCTGAAGCCACCCCAGGGTTTTTTTTAAGCATTAACATCATTATTTACCCCAAAAATGGAGGTGGCCAGACCCACAAGCACCACTTTCAGAAGTGCTTCACTGTCGGAGTGCCTCAGATTAGGAGGGAATTGTGATTTCTACAATCAAATACCCACTTCTTAAACACGAGTTGTTGCTTCTTCAAAAGAGAAGCTCTGAAAAGCTCCTGCAAATGCAGAAGGGTCTGAAGACACTGAACTACACACACAAACAGACAAAAAGAAAGAATCAAGTGTTTCTTCACTACTCTGCCAAAGGCTTGTTCAAGCCCTCAGTGCTCCCTCTCCAGGGGAGGGGGGCTGGGACTTCATTCCCAGGAGGAATGTGGCAGGTAGTGCTTCCAGCTCACCTCTAATCCCAGCTTTTTTAACACCAGGATACCACATGTTGTCTCACTTGGCAATTTTGTTTCTCATTTAAAACTCCAACTGACACAAGTTACATTCCACTAAAGGCTTAAAATCAAGCATTTGGGTGACAATACTGAAGGCAAAGAGTTTTAAAACCTGTGTGTTCCCCTGCAACCAATCCTGTACCAGTGCAAAAGAATAAAAATCCAGAAATCCTAAAGCAAAAAAGTGGAAAATCCTCACCAGGGTGTTCTTATATCATGGAAGCACTAAGATGTCTTAATTTGGGGTAAATCATTCCTTAAACATTCAGCTCTGAATGAAGCACTCTCCAACATGAAACAGAGGCTTCCCAGTGCTGCAGTTCTTCCAACACAAACATCATTCCTTTTCCCAGAGCCAAGGGAAACACCAGGAAGTGGCTCTGTGAGCACCCACCGACTGCCGTGGCTTTTCCTCAGCCAAGCCTGGATCCACGAGCCAACTTGTGTTTTTGCTGGCAGGAATGATTATGGAAATAAAAATTAATATAATCTCATTTTAGAAGCATTTTTAGTTCCATACTCAGACACGATTCAGATCTACTATTTTGTTTCATTGAATTAATCCCAATTTATACAGGAACAGTTAAATATAATTTGTTTTCCAGCCTGGTAGAACACAAACCCAGGCTGGGGCTGACTTTTACCTCTTAGATTTAGGGGTGCAAATGGAGGCCCTGACCCTTTACAGCAGGATCCTCACAATCAGGGGAAGGGAATAAAATCACAGGGAAACAGCAATAATTCTGCAGTGGCAGAAAGGCTGTTAAACTGCTGTTCTCCCCCCTCAAAGAAGCGACAGGTGAGTGCTCCACAGTTCCCATTGTTTCCATGCTTGGGGAATTTGGGAGTCCCATCGGAGCAGAACAGACTTCATAAGGGAATAATGGCATTTGCTAACAGAATTCTGTTTGCACTTTAAAAACCTCTAATAAAAATAGAATATATACTGTGTTTTTATAAATAGATTACACATTTAGCTTAGATGAGTTTCATTACATTCCCTCCCAACACATATTTTTTTTAATAATTTTGTTTTTTTTTCATTGTGTGAACTAATATGAGCATCACTAAGTCTTTGAAAAAAACGTTTGTGCCACATTATTCTTTAAAACATTTGTACCACATTATTCTTTGGACATTTTTGAACAACATGCATCCACAAACTGCCATGAGTTTACTGAAAACATTTTTGTACAAACCCATTTTAGGAATTTGATCTATTATTACACTGCTAATGAGCAAAAAAATTTGCTTCCTTGAAATCCCCTTTTAAAAAATGAGAAACAATGAGGAGGATTTTCTGATTTTAAGTCTAAAAAAGTGTCAATATGACACCATATTAAGAATAGAAAACAAAAATAAAGTATTTACAGCTTTACAAAGGAAAAAGAAAGAGGTCATCAAAATCATTTCCAGCATTTTTACAATTAATTGTTTTTTTTCTGGCAAGCTTTTGATCTGGTTTTTAGAGTGGTGATACACACACAGAGCAGGACCAGCTGGACACTAAACCAATGACCTCCCAGGAAAACTATCAAGGATCAACCCCAGTAACTCCCAAGTGGTTGATCCAGCCTAAATGAAAACAAACCCCCAACCCCAAGTATGAAAACACCTTTTCTTCTTTAAAAATGGATTACATATGGATATAAGAAACAGACACCACCAACCATGGGAATCTACTGTCCTACACATCACCATCATACACATGATTCCTAAACCCTCTACTACAGCCCCACATCCCCTACACCAACCCAGCTACAGGCGCTCCTCAGCACTGTGGCTGTGGGCAACTGGAGGTTACACCTGAATTCCTGCTTCCTCACTGTCCAACCGAGGAGATTCCCATTTTCCCCACCCTCAACACACCAGCTCCTCCTTTTGGGAACACCCAGCCTTCTCCCTATGAGGACACTGAGTTTTAAGGAAAAATAACAACCCCACCCCAAACCAGCAGCGTTACAAGTGCTGAATTCCTCCAGTGCCAAGGAGCATTCCCTACTTTCCCTAACTGAGACAAACCAAAGGCAGCCTCCAGGGGGGCTGATTCACAGTGCAAGGACAGCTGAGCAAAGCCTCCCCCACAGTCACTAAAGCATCACAGACATCCAGCTTTGGCAGATGGTTCCTCGGCCTCAGGAGAAACTCCTCAGTAGCAGCTGAAGTTCAAACAGGCTTGAAAACCTTAAAATTACTGATTTACAACATGCAGTCCCAGCCCCCTCAAAAAATACTCCCTCTCTAGCCCCCCACCCACCCCCCCAGCTTTCAGCCCTATGAACGTGACATTTACCACTTTGGCCACCTAAGAAATAACAGGAATGAGCACTTTGGAATAAAGGTTTCTCTTCCAGAGAAAAGTTATCTACATTTACAGGATGAAACAGGCTTTGGAAAGCCCCTCACCCACACCACAGGATCCAAGGAGTTGCTAACTACTCTATGAGTAACTGTACTGAGTATTTCCATCAGTAAGGACACGACAAGAATATCCTTGGATCTATTTTCATGGACAGAAGCCGTCAACTGTGGATGGTGCCCTCTACACTGTGGATCCAGATGGATCATCCCAGTCCTCCTCCCCACTCTGAAAAACACAAGGAGCCCATTTAGATCCATGTGGCCTAAAAGCACCACCACGTCCAAGCAGGAGATGTGAGGGTGATGAATTCCAGGCAGCAACACAGGAAACTCAAAGGAGAAAACATTCCTGTATCCACAGTTCCAGTGCAACAGAAACCCTCTGAGGTGCTGCCCCTCTCCATGGCCACACAAGACAGAGCAATTTCTGCCCAGGAATGAGCCATTTTCCAAGACACTTGTGCTCTTAATGGAATTAAACAACATTGATCCATACTGGCTGTTTGCTTACAGTGCAACTCCACTGATCCCAGATCGATACGCCAGAGAGGCTTGGAAACAATATTCAGGAAGCTACAAAGATTGGCCAGTTTACCTTTCCACAACACAGAGGGTGCTTAAATCAAGATCTTCCCTGTCCAGTCCTAGCACTGCTCCTACACAGCAGTTTCTAAGCTTCCTGGCAGGAAAAACAAATACATTTGGTATTTACTCCAAGTCTTACAAGTGCTAGTTAAGTCCAGAGTTAGCTTTAGGCAGTATTAACTACTCTTTCAATCTTGGTCTAAAAACAAACAAAAAATTATTGGCTGAGGTTTATACCCTGTTTTTACCTGGCTGAGGTGCTACAATTCCCATTATAACCATGAACAGATTAATGATGCCAGAGTTTCCTCCACTACCACCAAGGGATCCGACTTTTGATGCTGCTTCTCCTGGGTAAAAATACAGAGACAAAGCCAAGGTCTTCCCGCTTTCTCACAGAGAAAGCACATGGCTGTTCCTCCCTAATTCTAGGGCAGCAGCAGTTTGGGATACAGTTTACTATGCCCTAAAAAGGATTACAGTGTTTCCCAATGCTCAGCTTTCCTGAAGAACAGTGGTCTGGAACTCTCCCGGTCTCGTATCTCCAGCGTCCACCTATGTCAGTTTATCCTGGTGCTCCAACTATCCCACCCTAAACATCATGAAAGCAGCATAAAATGGAGTTATCTCCCTGTCAGCAACGGAAGATCTGCAAACACCAAAAAAAAAAAACCCTGAAAAAAGACACAAACCAACATGGAATTGAAGGGCTGATTCCCCTCCTAATCCAATCACTGGAAACAAAGGCATTGTAATATGACATTCCACCTCAAAAGAAGCTCTACAGACAACTAAGTGTGCAAATGTGTGTTTAGCTTTCCTTTTCCCAAGAGATAACTGTAGCCCAGCAGGGACCAAACATTCCATATAAATAAGGCGAGCTTTTTTTTGTTTTTGCATAGTAGTTTATCAGTGATAGTCCCCCCCCACTGAACCCTGCTTTGTCCACCTGCTTTGCCACCGAGCTGAGACCTGTTTCTCCAGGTCCTGGAGTCCAGCAGAAAGCCTGGACACATCTCAAAGGCTCCTTCACCCCCAAAGATGGAATGAAGAAACTCCTTTCAATCTTGTAGAACTGCTAAGAGCTGTCTCTAAACCCACTGTTATGTTTAAATGTTAGTTCAATTTGGAGGCAATTCTTTTTTTGTGCCAGACACTGGTGATTGCACCAGAATTGTCCTGGGTTTGCTGCTCTTTTTGCCAGTGTTCCTTTTGCCGATCAGTGCAGCAGCTCAATCAAACCAGCAGCTTTTTGAAGTACCCAGAGCCTTTTGCAGCACCACTCTCTGCTGCTTCCAGCTTTGTATTTTTTAAATAATGTATTTTATAAAAACACCTGCTAATAATATTCCACTGGAGCTCAAAGTGGCTCAGCTTGGGGCAAAGGCACAATTAAAACACCGTGTTCTCTTACAGGACTCTGCATTTATGGTTTGTAGAACAATAGAAATGTACAGCACCAATCCTTGGGTGGGGTGGGGATGCATGTAGGAATGAGTCCTTAGGAACTTGCAAGGGCTTGCAAGTCTTTCATCTTTCCTCCATCAATGTGTTGGTTTTGAATCTTTTCTTCCATCTTCGCCTTGACCAAAATGCTCCAACTTTATATCAGCTGACCATGGGCTCCACATCCGTTTCTCTGTCCAAATCATCCTGAATTTCATCTGTATTTCCTGAGTCACTGCTGGCTACAGAGCTGGGAGATGGAGAATTCCTGCAGAAAAATGCACAGAAAGGTTCAGACAAAAAAATTAAATACCAATGACAGAAGGAAAAAAAAGAATGCTTAAAGAAAATAGACACTTTAACTTCCCAAAACTATTTTAAAAAGCACTTTTTAACATTAAATATTTGGTTTACAGTAAATACCAACAGTAAAATTAAGTTGCCACCCCATCCATCTCCTAAACAAACAAACAAACATAAAAGGCTGCTACAGGGTTACTGATGGAGAAATGGAAAGTAAGTCTCTTAACAGAGACTCATCATCCCTAATATGTGCAGTCTTAAAAATTGAAAGTTTATCATCTTATTTTACTGGGGGTGAGCAAGAGATAAGAAAAATCCCTCATAGTCTAAGGTTCTTAACACATGAGAAGATTAAAACCTGAGTTCTTCATGTAAGTCCACAGTCAAGATTTAATTTGGGCTTTTAAGAGTTCTAAATCTAAGATGTTAAAGACTAAAAGTTAGACATCCCTGTTTTTACCAATAGGTGCCAAATCCTTAAAGGTGGTACGATGTGTAGGATCCTACATACTGTTACAGGCTCCTTTTTAAAGCTGATACTTGACCCTGAATAAAACAAGATCATCCAAAGGACAGAGACAAAATGATACTGTTGCCTTTAAACTTAGCAGGAAACAAGAGGGAAATAAAGTCCTGGAGCCCCCCAGGCAGAGGGGTCATGTCTTGTTACCTGTCAGCTGAGCCTTTGATGAGCCTCCGACAGGTTTCCATTTGGACATCCAGGCCCCTTTTCATGCTGCACATTTCCATATATTCATGAAGGTGGCGATTCATGTCGCTCTTGGCTGTGGCCAATTCCAGCTGTAAAAGGAAGAGAAAATAATCAGCCCAAAGTTGAGCTGCAGCTTTTCCCAGTTTCACTCCATTTTCCATACTGGTGGGGATGCTACAGCTCTCAAAGCCAGGCCAAAACATCCCCATAATATACATTTAATCTCACTGTTCTTTATTGCCAATGTATTCCTCAGCTCATGAAGTGCAATCAGGGCTCCACACTTTTTTAAAGAGCCCTACAGTTTTTTCTGCTGCTTGGCATCTTCTTTGTCAACATGCAGTAATTAATGAAAGCATATTTTAGGCAGGGCAAGGATTTTGAGAAGCTACAGCTGGCAACATTTGAAGCATTTTCCAGGTTGAGGGTGGATATACAAGACAAAGAGGGGAAAAAGAATAATAATGTGTTTTATTCCCTTTGTTCTGAAGGTTCTGTCTCTACCAGCCTCAGATTTATGCTCAGTGCTAAAGTATGGAGCAATAATGGTAACAAAGAAAATCCCCAGGGATGTCAGAGGGAAATGCCTTTGCATTCTTAGATATATAGACATTCCTCTTTCCCTCTGGGATACACCAGACCAGAACACTGGGCATGTTTGCATCCATTAGGAACAATTTCTATTGTCATGATCCCCTTCCTTACCTCTATCTGCCCTATTGTTTCTTGGTATTCCTTGTCTCTTGTTTTAAAGAAAGACTCTGTTTCATGGATCAAGTTTCCCAGGTTTTCTTCCTGCAGAGGGGGAAAGTAGGACACAAAGAATCAGCAAGGAACAACAAAGAATTCAGGACTGAAGATTTTATTTAACCTCAACTAGAAATGCAGGTCATGCTCTTTCATGCAAAGATTTTTTTAAGATATTTTCACACAGGAAAGGAATATTTTGCTTCATCAAACTGGAATACTGGGAAACACATTTTTGTGCCCTGACCACAGCTTTGGACACACAAAGATAAACTCTGATCAAGGCTCCAGCAATTAAACCCATATACCTAATGCATTCCAAAGCACCAAACCCAAGGATTTTCCTGAGCTTTTCACAGTCTGATCACACTCAAACAGACTCTCAGTTGCTCTCCAGCCATGAAACTAAATTTTTCCTTGCACTGACCACATTGCTACTTACAGCTTTGCACTGGAATTCTCATTTTCCAGTGACATATCGTTACTCTCCAGCACCTCGAGGTATGCTCAGCACGCACTGCTTCCCACTGCAATTCCTCCCTGCACTGCTGGATAAAGCCAGCTCACTCCTGGGGAAAATACCACACCCAGGAACAAATGCTCTCCCAAAGGAAACCTGCTCTTGGATCATCACTGATTTGCAATGACAGTACAGTCTGTACTACAAAACACACCGAACTGTTTTGTGCTGTCACAAAGAGAACAATAATGTCATTTTTCTCTCTTTCAGGTTATTACCTGCCTCTGTATTCCACAAAAAAATTATCACCAATTTAATGCAACTGCACTGATGAGTGTTAATTATGTTTCCAGCCTCTGGCCACATTTGTGACAGATTTATTGGGATCATTCCTGGTACCAACACCAGGCTATCCAGCCTGGAGTTACAAGAATCATTGCACTGATCCTTTTATATTCAGAAGAGCTTTAAGGAGGAAGGTCATGAAAGAAGGTGGTGAGGGCAGCATGTAAGAACTTGAAAGGAATAAAGCCCACGGAAGGAAGATTCAGGCATGTAAAGCACATGTTAAAGACCAGGCACAGCCGGAGCAGTCTTTATTCTGAATTTCCATCTACAAGCCAAATCTACCCTTTCCTTGTATAATTTTCATTTAGAAGGATTTAAGCTTCTTAAAATCTTTAGAATTTCCGCACGTAAGGCCTGGGCTCGGCGCTATCCCTGTGATAGCTGTGCTTAGACACGCACAGGGGTCTATGCAAATCAGCCTGTCACTAATTCCAGCACAGGGCTCCACATTATCACTCTGCCACTCTCCCTGCTTTCTGCAGCCCCAGCACTTCCCATAATCTCTGCAGTCTCCAAGTGTACCAGATGGTCCATAAATGGGAAGATGTAACATTAACACACCCCGGCAGGCACCACAAGACAATATTCCTGAGACTGCTGTCTCAGCACCTCCACACTCCAGTGCTGATTGAAGGCAGCAGGATTATTTCTCACCTCCCACCTCTGTGCTAGTCAGTAATGAAATACCAGCTTCCCATTCCAGCCTTCCCTGGCCATTTCCACCCCTCTTTAGGCTTGTTTAAAAAGGCTCAGGAGTCGCTGAACGAGGCAGCACATACAGCCATTAGCTGGCTTTCTGTGGGATCTTAAGGATTAAAAGCAAGCTGTTCATTATCCATCAGATTCCTATTGATTGGGAAGAGGGAAGCACAAGACTCTTAGGTTCAGAAGACCCGTGGGGCTTTATGCAGTCCTGCAACCACAGCTCCTTTGTTTGGGATGGGAAATACATCCTTTAACATCTTCCCCAGAGCACACCCAGGTTGTTTTGCTCCCCAGAAGGCCAACTGTGCAATCCCATCCCCTGCATTACACATTATTTTGACAATTGAAGTGTGAATGATAATGTACAGAGAAAGTGAGATGCTGTGTGGGAGATGATTGAATCCCAGACTAGTTTGGGTTGGAAGGGACCTTAAAGCCCATCCAATCCCACTCCTTGCCATGGGCAGGGACACCTTTCACTAGCCCAGGTTGCTTCCAAGCCCTGTCCAACCTGGTCTTGGACACTTCCAGGGATGGGGCAGCCACAGCTTATCTGGGCAGCCTGTGCCAGGGCCTGCCCACCCTCACAGGGAAGAATTCCTTCTCAATATCCAACCTAAACCTACTGTCAGTACTGAGCTTAGAGAATGGACTGGTCAGGGTGACAGATTCCCTGATCTCCTGAACAGCCACACACTTGGATCTTTTGGCAGTCACTTCAACAGTACCTTCAACTACTCAGTTCGAAGGGGCCAAAGAAATGAAGTTTGGAAAATAAACTGATTGCACAGACTGAAAAATCAACTATGGAGAGAAAGCACTGAGAGGATTTTAAAACAAAGCAAATTTGTGTGGCAAACAGGTCACCAGTGAAATATCCACAGGCTCAAATGGCTAAAGCAGCAGCTGAGGGGTAGTTCCTGCATAGCATATCTGGAGAAAATAACAGGAACTCACCTCTCCTTGAAGGTCGATCGAAGGATTGCAGTTGGTGAAGTCTTCCCAGAGCAGCAGTGTTTCCTCATTCTCCTCCCATGTTAAACTATCACAGTCATCATCAAAATCAAACGTCTCACGTCTGTTAGAGAACAGAAACAGCATTAATGAAAGCACTCCAGCCCCACTCCCTCAGTCCTTTAATTAATTGTCTAGAAAAATGGGCTATGAGAGCTGAATGAAGGGGACAATGCAGCAGCTGAAAATCCTCACAGCTTTTACAAACAGGCTTTGCCACTGTCCAAGTCCCTCTTTCCTGGGCTCTTTGCCACCCCAAAGCAGAATAAAAGATCCTTTTTGGCACTGCTGCTCGGAGCACACAGCCCTGGCTCTGACCTCCAGATGGAGCTACACAGTAGTTTCCCCTGTTTGCAAAACCACAAAAATGCTTGAAACTATTCTTTTTATCCATGGGAAAATGAGCCCAAACACAGCACGAGGAATTTTACAAGGAACAGGCACCAGAAGACACTGTGATTTCTTGAGGGAGTTCAGCCAACGTTTTCCCTGCAGCACTTAAAAACGTGGTTTTCCAAAGAAAACATCACTTTCAAAGGCAAAACATAAAAAGTAAAACACCATTTTCAAAAGTAACAACTATGAAAAAATGAACCTTAAAGTGATGTGCAGGTGAGCACAAACTCTCCTTGTTAACTTGAACAATGAAGACACAACTACAGCCACTTAAAACTGAGAGCAAACAGTGGCAAGAGTGACCTTTCACACTTTTATTTGCTCAAAACCCTTTGTTGTGCAATAAAGGAAAGTTTCAGAGGGGCTGGAACAGCAGCAGAGCACAACACCAGTAGCTGCTTCTTGTCCTGGCTAAGCAGCCCAGACAAAAAGCTGAAACTGCTCCCTGACCCAGCCTGCTGATCTCAGACTGATGGATTTTTATTACTTTAGCTCACTTCCTTTCACAAAGATAACACCTCAGGCAGGCAGCAGAGCCCATTCTGTCCTTAGGAGGCTGCAGAGCTTGACAAGAGATTAGGCAAACAGTGTCTACAGTCAGCATGACTGTAAAATAATCAGTTTCCCAGCGAACTTGGACATTCATGATTGTGCCTTTTGCACTCAACTTCCTCAAATCCGTTTCTTTTTGCCAGATCTGTCCTGGTCAGAGAGCACAGAGGCTCCCAGGCTGACTTCAGACACACACACTACTCAAAACCCACTGCATTTTGACTTTTTTACTACTAGACACTTAAAGATTAAGTTCATTACACGTAAAATGCAAGTTGCATTGTTTCTGTTAATGATACAAACCATTTATTTCTAAATAAAGACCCCAAGCCAAATTCCTCAGCAACATACATCCCCAATAACCAGCCCAAGTTAAATATATCCACAAGATTCCTGTAGTACTTTGTGCCATAAAGGACCAGGAGATAAGAATTTCATGAGCAGCACTGGTATCACAGGAAGGGTTAGCAACAAAATTAAAAACTAAATGCATGACCAACCCAGGTACATTTTAGCTTCTTGCTTTTCTAAGAAGTCCACTCACTCTCTGCTATCACACTGAATTTAGCAGTGGAGAAGTTAAAAATCTCTGTTTATTACACTGATTATTACAGAGGGACTAAAGACATGTAAAATGAGTCCTAACAAGGGAAATTATCTACAACTTTTGCAAAAAACGTGCCCTCCTACACAGAAAATTCGGGCAGAAAAGAGGAGACACTCCATCTGAAAACAGAACTCTTGGCAATGTCTGACAACAGAAGAGGAGCTGACACTTCTTGGACCATTCCTTATGCACTCCTACACATTAAATACTGTCCTACATTGAGTGGGAAAGCACTGGGAGTTCTCTGCAGTCATTGCAGAAGTTGGCAGAAGAGACACACATTCAAATACCAGGGAAATCAGACCTATGGTGGCTCCTGGGGCTTTTCTCTACCAAAAGAAAACAGCAGAGACCCCCAGAAGTCTCACCAGGCTGTGGCCACCTCCATCCTACCTGGAATGGGAGAGGAGAACACAGGGCACATCAACAACCACCTTCCTGAACTGCTCAGTGCAGCACCAATATACAGAGAATCCCTTCTTGGCTGCTAAAAGCTTCCAAACACTCCAGTTTGGGGCCTAGCTTTAAACAAAATGAACTCCAATTCTTCCAGTTTAGAACAAGCACAGCTGACACCATCCACATTCCTGAAATCTATGAAGTGTTGTCCACTGCTAGAACTGATCTTCCAGACAGATCTACCACTTCTACTTGCCTACAGCACAACTGAAAAATCATCCAAAATACTGGAGAGGTTTGTACCCACTTCAAATTGAGCTTTCAGTTCAAACTGAATGCCAAATAGCAGCACGTTTCTTTCCAAACCTTTAGAAATCCAATATTCAGCCAAACATACAGAATAAACTTCTGGGGTTTACTCTTTTTTGTTTCATGTTTCTTCTTTTGCTGCTGTTATAGCAACATGTAGTAGCAAAACTAGTTGCCTGCATTTTTTATATTCTCTGCAGTTCCCCCTATTTAAGGGAGGAACAAAAATCAGTTAATTTTATTTGAACTTCCAGGAAAGCTCCAGGCCCATGCCATGGTGGCAGCTCAGGTGTTCTGGGGCCAAGCCTGCATTTGAGAAGGAATTTTCCCCAGGACACTCACAGCTGGTTAAACATCCTCTTCATTTCATCTGTGATGTTGAGGGAACAGCTGACCTCGTCATCAGAGAACCTGCCATTGTCCCCATCCTGCTCCGACAGGTCATCGTCCGACGTGAGCTTGCGCTCCTTCTTCTTGGAAGCCACCTGAGTTGGAGAGAGAAGCAGTGACTACAAGGTTCATTTGAGGAGGGTGTGGGAAATACAGGCGTGGAAGTGAAGGAGAGGCATTAGGATTGAGTGGATATAACTGTTCATAGTTCCCAGGAAATTCAGGGATTGATCACTTGGATTCACGACAGGAATTGCGTCTGCCATGAGAGGTGAACACAGAGCACAGGGAAGCAGTTCAGAGCAGAGCAAAGCAAGCTGCAGGCTGCCAGGGCTCTACAGATGTTCATCTGCTCATCTGGGATCTACCAGAGGACATGCAGAGGTTGGAACGATACAGGAACAAGCAAAAGCTGGCAGCAGTGCCCAGGCAGAGAGCAGTGACAGAACTCTCCCTCTCCTGCCACCACCACAGGCTGTTGCCTCCAGCACTGAAGCACCAGGAAGGAACAGACAAGAAACGTTTCTAGAGAGCCTTTAGTTCAGGGTCATCCCCACCCCATCAGCAGAAGCAGGCTGAGAATCTTCAGGCTGACAGAAGAAGGGTTGATTCAGTCAGGAAAACGCCTGGACAGCCCCAAAGAAATGAAGTTCAAAGAACTCAAGGGATACCCCTGCAAGGGGCACAGAGGATCTGAGGGCTGTGAACACAGAGGACATTCACAGCTCACGCCACAGAGTCACAAACACTCACTCCACTCCCAACCTACTGCAGTTTTTCCTCTAATTGGCATATAAACCACCCCTTATTGTTCTCCAGGGTATTGTTCTCCTGATCATTTTAACCCCTGCATGCCTGACCAAAAGTGTGTCCTGCACGTACCTTGGAGCAGAAAGACTCAGCAATTCCACTCAGAGACAAGAAGGAACCACAATGCAGTGGCTCAACATGCCATAAAAATACTTGTCTTCCATAAGATTTGAGTCTTTTGGGGTACATAAGGAAAAAACCCATCAAACAGCAGCTTCATCAGTAGAGACCACAAGGATCTTTTACAGTGGGTTTGGACAGCATTTAGCACATTGTGGCATTGCTATACAGAGAAAAGCATCAGATTTATTGAAAGACTGAACAAGACACTTTTAGATGGAAGTAGAAGGAAGGTGGATTAAACACAACTGGAATTGCAGTTGGGACAGAAAACCAACTGCACTGGGAGTTTGCTCCAGGCAGAGCTGTCACAGCTTTTGGAACAAATTAAATCACTTTCCTTCCAGCACCAAGGAGCCCCAGTAGCTCAAGGAAAGCAACTGGAGCTTCTGTCTCACAGAGCAGCCAGAGAAATGTTATTTCTGGCTACAGAGCTCGAGCCAGAAATAAGAACATTCAGATGACAGTTCTACAAGCTTCAAACCTCTCACTTGTGAAGGGAACAAATGTGAGGGAGCAATTTATACAAGCCTAGACCCTGTAAGGCTTCTTTTTTTTCTTGCCCTGCATTCATTGCAGACTAGCACCAGACTAACAGCATGTCTTAAAGGTCATCCTGAGACTTCTTTATACTCTCTCCATTTTGTGCTCTCAGTGCTACAGCAGGAGAGCTCCACTGCCAGACCCAGAGAGGAAAATACGTCTACAGAGAAAAATTTCAAGAAAGGCAAATGACCTGGACCACACTCCTCAACACTGGCTCCCTCTTGCCCTACCCTGTGGAAAATTCATGGCCTAATCACCTGGAATATCTTGGAAACGTCTTCCGAGTTGCGCTGCTGTGCGACATCGCACAGCTTGGCCGTGATATCGATTCGACGGCAGATGTCCATGTCCACCTTCATGGCCTTTTCTTGGATCTTTGTGTCCAGGTCTGTCATGGGCTGCAGGAAGGACAGCAGTGATTATCCTCTATTATTATACAGTTCAGGAAAGAAGAGATACCCCTCAGTATCTCTCTAACCCCAGGCCATACCGCTCTTAACACGGACAACCTCATGGACTTGACAGCTGACAATCAACATTCATGCCTGATTCTAATTCCTCACAGGGATTTGCCACCAAAGAAACCTATACCCACCCCCAAAAAACTGCTAATGAGGCAACAGAGAACTTTTATGAGTCAATAATGGGTTGGAACAATGGAACAGGTTGCCCAGAGAAGCTGTGGCTGCCCCAGCCCTGCAAGTGTCCAAGGCCAGGTTGGACAGGGTTTGGAGCAACCTGGGCTAGTGGGAGGTGTCCCTGCCCGTGGCAGGGGGTGGACATGATGGTCTTGAAGGTCCATTCCAACCCAAACCATTCTGTGATTCTATAAATAACCCTTTAAAAATGGAGAAAACCCCTGTGTAGCATGTGCAGAAGAGAACGTAATCTAAAACCTGGTGAGGATGCAAAGCTTCCCCTTTTTCAAACAGAAAAATTGTGCTGCACAGAGAAGTTCCTCTTAAATCGGATTCAGGGTGAAGCAACTTCACACATACCATGGAATCATCAAATCAAGGCTGGATCTGAAGAGATCCATGAGAGCCTGTGACATGGAAAACACTCCATCTCTGGCATTAACCTGCCCTCCAGCTTAGCAAAAGTTTAATATTGCCCTGCTTCACTCTGGGTACTTATAAACACAATTTGTAAGAGATGCTCCCACTCACACAGTACATCTGGCTCCTTAGGAAGAAATATTCAAAAACCCAAAGAGCAAATTTTCCAGCCTAGTTGAGAACTACTCTGTTAGAAGGTCCCACTTCAATGGCCAGGCAAAGCTTCCACTTGGACCAGAAAAGCAGGAAAAACTCTTTAAATACCAAATCCCCTTTCTAAGAGGAAAGCTTTGGGGGGTTTGTTGGTTTGGTTTGATTTTTTCCTCCTTTTATTAAATTATTAGTCAGTCTTCTCCAGCCCCTGTCAACCACCTTTAGAATTAGAGATTTTTGTTTTCCAGAACACGCTGAGGAAAAGAAATCTCTAAACACTGACACACTCAAAACAATCTTATCCACTGAACAGGCACCAGTGATTTATCCACAGGAAAGCAAGAGCCACGTGCCAACATTTTGCATTTCTCTGCTCTAAATATTTATCCAGTGAGATTCAAAGCAAGCATCTGCAGTGCTTTCCCTGGGCTTTTTATCTCCATTAAGAGTTTGCAAAGGCCAAAGGACACTTTCCCTCAAGCTGAGGAGAATGTTTGCCTTTACCACCACCCTTTTTGTACACACGGAGCACCATTTGTTCCTCAGTGCAAAAAGTCCTCCCAGGGATGGAGCCCCAACCAGTTTCTCCCTTTCACACCCTCCAGCCAAGCACAGCCATCCTTGATTAAACACCAAAAGAAGAGCCAACTAATTTCTGGATTTCACATAAACACATCTAGTGGCCCAGGGAGAATGTATTTGACACTGGGAGCAGGTTCTGCAGGTTTACATAAAGGCAGGAGAAGGCAGCTGGATGCAAAATTACAGAATAAATAAGCATAATAGGATTTATTTGTTAGACAACTGGCATCAGCACTACTTTAGACTTCCAGGGAAAGGCACCTTAACGTTCACCTGTTTATCTCTCTAGATATCTGCATGAGTACATGCTTTCACTAGGCCTAAACATCAGAAAATTATTCAGTCACAGCCTAAAAGATCCTCTGGCTTTGAAGGAAGGTCAATATCTAAGGAGACATGAGGAAATTCCTCTGAAAACCAGTCTTTTTTCTTTTTCTTAAACCATTAGGTTGAAGCAGCACTGGAAACAAAGCCAATACCTGATCCAGGGATATTGGATTCTTCTCTTCAGAGCTTTCATTAAAGGAGATGGGAAACACACATTCCCCCCTGTGAGGGTGGGGAGGCCCTGGCACAGGTTGTCCAGAGAAGCTGTGGCTGCCCCAGCTCTGGAGTGTCCCAGGCCAGGTTGGAAGGGACTTGGAGCAACCTGGGCTGGTGGAAGGTGTCCCTGCCCATGGCAGGGGGTGGAGTGAGATGGGCTTTAAGGTCCCTTCCAACCCAAACCGTGATTCTATACAGTGTATTCCTTTAGGACATGATTTTCTTGGATAACTCAGACCCAAATCCCCATGTCAGCAGCACACAGAGCTGCATAGTGTTGACCCCTTTGTCCTGACCTGGGAGTTCTCCAACACTTTTTTCCAGGGCTGCAGCTCTGAATGCTGGCACTGTGGAGAAGGGGAAGGGAGGGAAGAGTCTGGGTTATGGGCTAAGCAGCAAGTTAATGCATCTCTGCACAGACCAGACAGGAAGCAGGGGAGGGAGATCTGTCTGATGCATTAGATCAGAGGCAGCATCACACTAATTACACAGCAGCACTCACTAATCACCTTTCCATGAATGAAGCCATTTGCATGACACACACACTCACAAAGGCAGTGGGAGGGGCGACTCAGTACTTACATCACTCATCAGACCCTTAAAGACCACAAGTTCTGCTTTCAGCCTCTCAATCTTTTCATTCAACTCCTCCTGGAGAGCTTCTGCTTCCTGTGCCTCCTGCAAGAGAAAGCACAGAGAGGTGAGAGCCCAACTCAACTTATTGTGTCCAAAATACAACACTAAATAAAACTCAGCTCCTTTGAAAATTCTTCATAGAAAATTAGACTTGATGGATCAGCTGGAACAACCCAAACTCAATACACCTGGATTAGAGGTCCAACACTATAATCAGGAGTTAAAAAAGAGGGTGATGAGTCAGGAAAGAAACAGCCTATACTAATGACAATTATAACTAAGAGTGGTTTAAAAGAAGCAGGTATCAATTTAGAGAAGTACGAAGTGGGTGGCAATTGGGAAAAGGGAATAAGGAAGATCTGGCTGCAACAAAGACTTAAGGTGAAAGCTCCTCTCTTAACCTGAACAGGCTGATAAGGCACATCACCACCCCCTCCATCCACTGTCACCAACTTCAGCACCTCCCTGCTCCAGCCTCCCAACTACTCTGGCTAGAAGTCAGATTTTTAATTAAAACACAAATTTAAACGATGACCAGCATGATAAAATGTGCAGAAAAACTTTTCAGTACAAACTGTTCAAACCTCACCTCTCGCAAGGTTTCTACCATAGATTCCAGACTCATCCTTCTTGTCAGTTCCTCTTCCCACCTGAAAGACCAGATTTGCAGGCAAAGTGTTAATTATACAGAAAAGTATTTTTCCCCTCAAAATCACAAGTCTGAGAGCTGTAGGACGATGACAGTTCTTTGAAATGTAGAGCAGATGGTTTCCCCCACTTGTTCCCCCTCAAACAAGGAACACTGAGTCTGTGAGAGAATAAAAGCTAATTCCACTTCCACTGGGATCAGCATTCCTTCTGATCTCCTACACAATACGGAATCCCAGACTGCTTTGGGTTGGAAAGGACCTTAAAGCTCATCCCATTCCACCCCCTGCCATGGTCAGGGACACCTTCCACCAGCCCAGGTTGCTCCAAGCCCTGTCCAACCTGGCCTTGGACACTTCCAGGGATGGGGCAGCCACAGCTTTGCTGGGCACCCTGTGCCAGGGCCTCCCCACCCTCACAGGGAAGGATTTCTTCCTCATCTGTAACCTAAATTTCCCCTTTTTAAGTTTCAGTTTTAGTGGCAAGTAAGTTGGGAGATTTTCAGTGCACAAAGAATCAGTTCAAGGTAAGTTATGTGAATTAGTAATCTTACTATTGACCAGTTTGTCCCATCCATTCACACCTTCATTTGCCTTCTGCATCAAAATCCTCAATAATCTCCAAGCCCCAGCCACTTCCAGCTCTGCATTGCAAGGAGAGCACTCAGACAAGTTCCCTGAGGGCAGGGTCCACACACTGCTGCTGAGGCAGGGCTGGAGTGGAAGAAAAGCAATCAGAGCTATAAACTGTTTAATTAAACCTCACACTACAAACATCATCACATTTGAGTTCATTACTGGGGCTCTGAGCAACCTGGTCTGTGGAAGGTGTCCCTGCCCACGGCAGGGGGGTGGAACAAGACGATTTAAAGGTCTCTCACCATTCTCTCAAACCATTCTAAGATTCTACAATAATTGGATTTTCAAAAATAAAAAAAAGTTCCTCTTTTTAAGCACTGAAACCCACTAAAGCGCAAAAACCACTATTTGACAACACATTCAAAAGCTGAGAGTATTGAAAACGTGACAATACATTTTCATACACATGGATGTGGTTGAGTTTGGGAGGGAGAGAGAAAGCAAAATGTTTGCCCTCTTTTTGAATGGGCAGTAGTGCCACACCAGACCTGCCTGGTTTATTATATCAACAGGAATTACACAACTGGAAAAGAACCTTTGCATACCACATGATCAAAAACAACCCTGTGAACAGACTCTCCAAGTGCCACCACAATACTTTCTGGTGCCACTTCAACACTTTTTAGAGTTTAACTGAAAATGGCAAACTGTGAGGCCAGAAATCCATTAAATCAAAGCATTCTGGAAAATACAGGGTTAAATGTGCCAAAATGCATGGATTCATCCTGTTTTCTACAGCAACCTGGCATGGCTGGATTGCAGGATGTCCCTGTGGAGGTTGATGCACACACCATCTCTGTGCTACTGGATACAGCTCTGCCTCCAAAGTGCAGGTTTAATCCCACCTGGAATGGAAGTCAGGGTGGAAATTTGGAACAGGAAAGGTTTTGGGCAGGCTGGTGCTGTTGCAGTTTGTCTCTAGGAGCCAGAGGCACCTGAACAGGTCACACCTCCCTGAAGCTCCAAGCTGACACTCCAGCTCCATCCACTCTTCCCTGCCATTGTGGGGCAGGAATATCCCACACAAAAACATGTGTAAGTTGGATTTATGCAGGAATATTTGTTGTGCATCTTTTTACCAGCATTGATTCGCTGCCAAGCAGAGTAAAATATTTATGCTGAAATTTGTGTTTGTCATCAAATGTTTGAGCTCAGATTTCCATATCCTGTTTGTTTTTTGGCTACTAATTACATGTATATTCCTATAAAAATAGTAACTTTGCTTTTCAGATTTTAACATCGAAGGCAAGAAGGTGAAATTAATTAAAGCAGGCAATTATACTGTCAATCTATAAGATTCTAAGATCTCCTTCTGTTACAGGAGAATCATTCCCCCTGCTCCTGCTGCCAGTTACGGATGGGAGTCAAGCAGACACTGCAAAAATGGATATGCTGCTTCTCAAGGTTTGAGCTGTTGGGATGAGGGAGCCTGGCTGCATCCAGGTTATCCTGCTGTATTACTGCATCCTCACCCTGTGCATTCTGCAGAGTGACGTATTTTTGGAAAGCGTCATCTGCATATTTTTCCTGACTATGCCAAAAGTCAGGAAAAAGGATTAGCATTCCTCCCCAGTTCAGCCACTCCAGGCAGCTGCCAAGATTACACAGCTCCAAGTCTGCTCAGACTAACCTTCCCCATCCTGCAGAAATTCCAGGAGTTCCATTGCTTTGCTTTGTGCCAGTTAGAGTGCATTTTGCAGAGCAGGGATTTACAGCCCTAATCCCCCTCTGTCAAACTCAAAACAGCGTCTTCAAGAGATGAGGGAAAGGATGGCACCTTCTGTATACACCCTCCCACAATTCCTGTGTTTCTCTTATTATAGGGACAATAAAACAATCAGATCATTTTTAACCAGAAAGTTCCTGCCCAAGAGAAGAAAATTTTCACTGGATTGATAAAAAGGGTCCTGCTAACCATTAATATCATATTTTTAACCCTAGAGCATATTTCTTCCACCCACCACCAAGCTGATTAACCTCATTTAACAGCTAAAACCACCAATCTTACTTTCTCCTCATACTTAAACCTCGGGAGACTATTTGTAGGGAGGAGAGGAAAGAAACTGGGCAGGAAGGCAGAGGATGACAATGGAGCAGAGGATTAATTCTCCATTTAAACTTCCAAGGAAGTGAGACAATAGGAAGATTGCTCATTCCTGTGATCATCCTGTATTTGCTGGAACACACCAGCCAGACTTTAAAGGGACCTTGGCAGCTGTGCTGCTGCACATTCCAAAAATCCAGTGGGACGGAGTGGACATCCACTGAGAGGATGCTAATTATGGCTCTGATGTCTTTATTATTCAACACACTAAATTATTCTCCCAGTCATTTATATCAGTCAATACTTTTCTATTCAGTTACCATCTAAATCCACAAGTCTTAATCCCAGCAGGCTGTGGATGTCCCTGGATCCTTGGCAAATATGTGGTGCAGCCTAAAATGGACCAGCAGCTCCTGGTGCTCCCTTCATCCCAAGGAATAGGGAAGCACCACCTGAATAATCACCTCTGCAGCAGCCAGGTAACTGCAGAGCTGGATAACGACAGGAAAAAGGGCATGATCAGGGACTGATCTCTGCTCTCTGTGGCAGGACCCAGGGAATGGCTGGAGCTGTGCCAGGGAGGGTCAGGCTGGATCTCAGGGAAAGGTGGTTGGCACTGCCCAGGCTCCCCAGGGCAGTGTCACAGCCCCAAGGCTGCCAGAGCTCCAGGAGGGTTTGGACAACGCTCTGAGGGACGGGGGGATTGTTGGGGTGTCTGCAGGGCCAGGGGTTGGGCTGGATGATCCTTGTGGGTCCCTTCCAGCTCAGGATATTCCATGACTCTGTGGCTGTCTGATGAGGACTGTAATACCCAAGAGGGAAATGGCTGGAAAACCAGCAGTCTTCCCATGCTTGCAGCAGGATATTAACTCCCAGCTACTCCAGCTGCTCCCAAATACACTTATTTCTTGGCTCAGATGCAGCAATTGCAATGATTTCCAGCTGCATCCAAAAATATTTTTTCTAACTCAAGAAATGTTGCCAGACAAACCTACCAGACTTGGGGCTTCCTATAATCTTTTCAGTTTTTTCTTCTTAAAAAAAGATCAGCAGTGTGAATTTCAAACCTAACCAGGCTTTTACTCCTTCTTTACCACCTCCTAAGGGTGTTTTAGCTCCAACCATCCCCAAATAAAGGGCTACTTTGAATTTTTGGAGCCTTTTTACCAGATGTGACACATCACATTCCAGTGGCATTCCGTCATCCCTTCAGAACCCGAACTCCTGCTGCAGTCCTGTCTTACAGAACAAAGGATGCCGGCTCCCTTTAACGGGAAGGATATTGGGCAAACAAAACACTTGAGTAGTCAGCCAGGATTAACACAGCTCAAGAGCAGTGCTCTTGTAAAGTTGAGTCACACCACAAACTTGTGCTTCCTTTGAAACTGGAAGAGTAGCAACCAGCTCACAGACACCAACACCTCTGCAGCTCCCAGGAAAGAGATGGAGACATCACAGGATAAGTCCCTGAAAAGCTTCTCTAAGTGTTCAAGCCTTAATGTGCAGGAAATTAAACTGAGCAATTTGTGCTGATACAACAAGCTTCAAAACCCTTTCCCGCTCCTTGAACACCAAACATGACCGTTTTCCTTTCTCCTCTCCCAGTATCAATTCCAGTTCAGGAATACTGACCAGTGAAGGGCATCGCCCACTGCAGCAGATTGGCAAAACTCCTTTGTAATAGAAGGGTTTGGAGAAATTTTCCTTGCCAAAAAATGTTCAGTAATTGTCTTTTAAATTATTTTTAGATGTCTGGTTTGATTTAAACAACAAACAACATGCTCACAGAATACACCAGGTATAAACACACTGGTTTAAGAATGATTTTGCTCAAGGCAGAAAGGCACAAGCAAAGCAGTTACTTGATGGTATCAACTACATTATTCTTTCATTTAAAATATCCCTCAAGGAATGAAATATTCATCAAGTAATACTTAATGACAAAATATTTATTCCACAAGCAAAACTCTTTAGGAAGACAAGTCCCTTCTTCCTGGTGGTTTTATGGAGAGTCATGGAGAGAACTTCCAAAGAGAACAAGAGGAAATTTTTACAGTGGTCTAAGCATCTCCCCTGCCGCTTTCTCACCTGCTGACTGAAGCTTTTCACTCATTTATTGGAGTGTCTTCCCACCAGTTTATGGAGAGAAGAGCAGCAGCAGAGAGGAAAGCACTCAAGGGCTGTTAGGAGTAAGTCCACAGCAGGACACTGAAGTGTTAATTCGAGCGATAACTATAAAAGGCTCACAAAAACACGAACAAGTAATGATACCCAAACCCATAAACACACAGAACCCCCAGCGCTGCTCCAGGAACAGCATCATTGTTTTTTCTTGCACACTGCGACAACACCAACCCATCTGTGGCACGAGCTGCTCCCAGCCCTGCTCACGTTGGACACAAAGCACCTCAGATGTGTTCTCAGATGGACCACACCTTGAGGAGATGGAGGCAAATGGCAGGGCCAAGTAATGACACATCCCGTGCTGCCCAGGAGGGTTTGTCACGGGTTACAGACCCAGCTTTGTGCTCCTGCCTGTTCTTTGCCACTCTGGGCTCTTTTTGACACCCATCTGTTGTTTACAGGAGCCCCAAGGCAGCACTGGCACGAGATTTAACACCCAACACGCACAAGCCCAACAATTTAATCGCCGCATTACTCACAGTCGTTACACACAGTTTCCTCACACCTCTCCTGTGGGGCTGTAGGAACATGCCCACTAATCCCCTTTCCAACACCCAGATAATAACTATCAATATTACAGTTTATAACTCTGGTTATTACCCACTGATTTCACTGGAACTGACTTAACAGCCCATCAGAGGTACAGACTTAGATTCCCACACAAAAAGGATCCACAGTTTAATCCCAGAATCAGCCAGGACAGGGCATGGCATGGGGAGAGACACACTGTGGTAGTTTGGGATGGGAAAGAATCATGTTCAAGACTTCCTGGGTGGATTCAGAGAAACCCTCATGACACCAAACTTGTGCTGCAGCATAGCCTCTATTTAACCATGTAACGGTGCTTATTAATTGAGAGGAGAGTCCCCATCTGCCGTCTCCTAAACCATTCCCAAGACTGGAAGGCAGTTTGGGATTGTAAATACCAATAGCTGCCTGCCTGTTTCCATTAGCTGAAAGATCTGGACCATGCAAGATGGATTTTATTAAAAAAGAACCTCAGTGAAGCCCTTCTTTATTTCATAGAATCCTAGAATGGTTTGGGTTGGGAGGGACCTTCAAGACCATCATGTCCATCCCTCTACCATGGGCAGGGACACCTTGCACTGGCCCAGGATGCTCCAAGCCCTGTCCAACCTGGCCTTGGACACTTCTAGGGATGAGGAGTCCACAACCAAAAAAACCAAAAAACAACCAAAAAACCCCCCAAAAGACATGAAAAATTCACTATTCTCTCTGATTTTAGAATCCTTGCTTAAGAGATCATTTTCCTTACAGTTGCAGTTTTGCACTAAATTAGACATAAAGTTGCATTAACCAATTGGCTTCTTCAGAAACGCCACCTCTTGTTTAAATGAGCATTTTTAAAATGCTGTAAAATACAGGGATTCTTCCAGATTATCCCAAGCACTAATCATTTTGATCCTGCCTTTTTATTGAAGCAAATTAAATGTTAGTTGATGGGCTCCATGTAAAACGTATTAATTAATGGGAAGGCCTGATTCCATTAGAGCCTGGCTGGGACACAGCGGATGCAGCACTCGAGTGAAGTGGTGTTTCTGCCTGTTGCAACATCCTCTCCACAGAACCTCTTTGCTAGAAGTCATTCCAGCATCAAATTTCCCAAGCAACAGAGCAACGGGGGTTTATCCCTGAACTTCCAGCAATGGTCTAGATGAGACACAAAATCACTGCAGAGCACAACTGATACCTTTGGCACTCTGGGGTGTTCCATTATAAAGGAGAAGTTAATATTCAAGCCTTATCCTAGACTGGTGCTCTACTTAAAGCAGTTAAAGAGACCTTTGAACAGCAATTCCTTGTGAAGAAAATTGCTAAAAGGACTTACTCTACGGAAAAACATTGCCTAATTATGCCTCCTGATTACACCCAACAAGAAAGATGCTCCAGCCTGTTACTGGAACCACAATAAAAATCATCTCCAGATTCCTTTGTGTCTCCTTGCTGACCACACGAGGTGTTTAAACAGAAGCCTAATGACACCAGAGGCCAACAACATCAAGTAAAAGCAGCAGCCGAGCCTGCATTCCTTCAGAGAGAAAATTATGGGGCTTTTAATACAGCAGGAGAATCCACAGGGAATTGTGCAACACTCACAGTAGCATTAAACACACTGGAAGCTACAGAGCTAGAGTCACCACTCCTGGGTGACTTATTCCTGCAAACACACTGCACTGAAAGGGCTGTTTGAAAGCTGAGGTGTCCTTTGATACTTGGATAAGCTTTGGATCTCTCTTTTTGTGCTTGAGCCCAGCCTCCAACACAGAAATCCATTCACAAAGACACAAGATACTCATTCAAAACAGGCCTAACACAGCAGGTGGGGCTGCTCTGGGGTGTTCTCAGTGTATTTTATATAACACAGAAAGCACCTAAAACACCTCCTGTCCTTGCAAAGGAAAAGTGCTGAATATGAGCTTGAGTTATTTTCAATCTCACAGACAAGTGAAGGAAAATGTAATCACCAGCTTGGTTTCTAAGCCGTTCTTCAGGAGAATCCAGATCTTCTGCCAGTAGGAAAGTTACTTTCACTGAACAGAAAAGTTTTGTACAGCTTCCTTTCTGATGTTCACACTTTGCTCTCCTAACCCCAGTTCATATTCTCCTGGAGAGAAAGATCAGGCTAAAGACAGCAGAACCCAAACCTGCCTATCACTGATGTGCCTAATCTGCAGCTACAGAAGACTTCAAATATTGTTTAACAGGTTAAACCCATCAGAAGTGTTCAAAGCCACAACTCCTAGCCATGGAAGCCAAAACAACCTTCCTGAAGAGAACCCAGGCAGGTACAGGAATTGTTTGTAATGTTTCATGGAAACTCATGGCATCTGTACATTTGTGCCTGGCTCTTCTGCTACTCCTGGTCATCTGAGGCACAGGGAAATGAGAACTGCTGAGGAGGAACAGTTCTGTTACATTTCAAGGAACAAAACCACAAAAGGCCTCTGTCTATGCAATCTTTATAAATAAAGTATCCACACTCTAGAAGGGGTGTATAATTAAAATTAACATTTTATCACTAGTGTCCTCCACACCTCCCACCATTGTGCCATAACAGGAACACAACGTTTTCCTGCAGAGAAATAATTTGGGGTTAGTCATAAACTGTTCTGGCTGATAAGATACCACCAGTTGTGAGCTGGTGGAGAAAGGCTTAGGATGTAATTCAGGATATGATAACGGATGCAAAGGTAAACTAAACTTTGCTTTCTGTATCTTTCTCCTCAAATGTCCCAGCACCAAAACCACAAGAAATAACAGATCAAGCAGGATTTCACAGAACTAGATTTCATAGAATCCCAGACTGGTTTGGATTGGAAGGGACCTCAAAGATGATCCAGCTCTACCCCCTGCATGGGCAGGCATATCTTCCACTAGCCCAGGTTGCTCCAAGCCCTGTCCAACCTGGCCTTGGACACTTCCAGGGATCCAGGGGCAGCCACAGCTTCTCTGGCCAGCCTGTGCCAGGGCCTCCCACCATCCCAGGGAAAGATTCCTTCCATGTGCTTTCCCCCTCCCTGGCAGGCAGAGCTAAAGATGGGTTTATTTCTCTCTGCACCAGCAACTTCAATTCATTTTCCACTCCTGTCAAACTCCTCCTGACAGTGTTTACAACCCTTGAAAAAATATACGGCTTTTGAGCATGAACAAATAACTGCAGTGGGGATCTACTGCAGCTTTTGACAGCTGAAATGCAGTTTTGGGGGAGGCAGAGCAGCCCCCAGGGAAGGGGAGAGGGATTTGTATGATAACAAGAGCAGAGGCACTGCCTGCCTTCCATTGCCGGAGAGCTTCCCAGGAGCTGCAGCATTCCCAGAACTGTTCCTCACAAAAGAGCCTTGTGAAAACAGCAGCTTGGGCAAAGGAAGGTTTACAAGGTTAGCCTGGGTGTTTTGTTTTGGGGGGGAAAACATGGAAAACCAGTGTACAATTAGAAAAATATCAATAACTCAAGACTAGGCAAAACCATCGGTAGAGAGGGGGAAAACATGCAACACAGAGAAGAATCTGCCAAAAGCCAACAACCTCTGCAAGGTTCTCCACTGCAAAAGGGAAGTTATGATGAACTTTTAACTTCAAATTTCCAATTTCTGAGACAGCCCCTAGGTTTTTTTTGAGACAGCCCCTAGGTTTTTTTTAAGACAGCCTTGGAACCATCAGAAACACATCGAAGACATGAGCTGCAAAAGAATTGAATTAGCTAAAATATCAACTTCTAGCAAGCTGTTCTTTGTCATTAAGACAGGCACTACTACTCCCTGTGCCCCCAGGATGCTCAATTCCTACAATTAGTCTGAATTCAGGAAACTGCAGGGAAGTGGGACCTTCCAGTGTCTCCAGGATATCTGCAATGACATTTTATTCTGAAAGGAGACAGCAGACAGACACTTTGCTTGACAAGTCAGCTCTGACTGCAGGAATATGCCCACACATGGCACAATAAATATGATTTGGTCTGACTAATATTTATACCCAAACACCCACTTGACACAGATCATGACACTTTTGGCAAGATCAGAATCACAGCGCTGCATGTTGGGCTTCTTCTAGCTCAACTGTGCACAATTAAGTCGTCTTTGTAAATATTACTGTAGTCTTGGAGGCTACTACTTCAGCCTTCCTGGGAGAATGCTCAAATTCCCAGTTCTCCTCCTCTTGTATCAATTAAATCCAAGGCATTTCCCCTATTTTGTAGATATATCCACTTATTTTTCCTTTCTCTCTCTACACATACTTCTACTAATAATGAAAAGGAAATTTAAGGTGGACACATCCTGATTTCACAATAGTGGAGGATGGCCTCATATTTCCAAGGGTTTTTCCTGTGCTGATGTTCTCATTTACCTCTGAGAGGTCTCAGGGTGAATGTTGGGCCAGCAACCCTTGGACTGACAAAATTAGAAAACCAAGAGGGAACAGAGAATCACAGAACAATTTGGGTTGGAAGGG
Organism: Platyrinchus mystaceus; assembly: GCA_035041135.1. Taxonomy (NCBI): domain Eukaryota; kingdom Metazoa; phylum Chordata; class Aves; order Passeriformes; family Tyrannidae; genus Platyrinchus; species Platyrinchus mystaceus. The sequence continues at coordinate 1,194,527 of JAWWLV010000061.1, read as the reverse complement.
ACCTTAAAGGCCTTCTCATTCCAACCCCCACCATGGAAGCAGGGGGAAGTTCCACTAGAACTCCAGTAACTAGTAAAATTGGGAAGGAATCCCATTTTTCTAAAGCTCAGACCAGCAGTCTCTGTGCCACACTCTCATTTTTAGCTCACAGACAAGTCCTTCCTGTCTGAGCAAACTGTTTTCTACAAAACAGCAGCTCCACACTCGTTTTTCCATATTAACATGTCAAACTTTTATCTCCTTTACCACTAAGGGATACACAGAGCTCTCCTCCAGGCCTGCAGGAGAAAACTGAGGGCACAGCTTAGGGAACAGCCCCAAAGAACATCCCATTCCTGTAAAACTGTTGTCACAACTGCAGATAAAGTAATTACTCTGCCTCATTTGGAAACAGGTAATCCGAAAAGCACAGGATTACATTGCTGGGAGCGCTGCTGGCTACAAGTTAATTATCAAATACTGAATTCCCATGTAAGGGAATCTCTAGCAAACATAAGGACTACAAACCTCCTGCATCAACGACAGCCCAGCATGTATAGACATTTATTTACATTTCTTTTGCAGCTCTGCCTATTGAAAAGCTGCAATTTTATGGTATTTAGTACATTGTGCGTTCAGGTGTTTTGTCCTAACATTGTGGCACAGGCAAATACATGAAACTGCTGGGAAATTCAGTTGAATAAACTCACTAATGACGACTCTCTTTGAAGAAAAAATATTACCAAAATACAGCAACAGACGCTACAGAATCAATAAGGCTGGAAAAGACTTCTAAGATCATTGACCTATAAAACTTAAGGTGAAGGACTGTGAGCCTGAAGAAAAGTACTGATTTGAGTCAATATTTTTTTTAAGCTTCCTGTAAAATCCAAAAACCAGCCTGAGAAACAGCTTTATGTTTATCTTCCCACCTGTGGAATGGAGGGGGGTTAAATTTCATTATAGACATGTTCAGCATCTCTGGACAAATGAGAAGCAGAAGTTGGAAATCTTGAAGTATTTCTTTTTTTTTGAAATAGCAGGGCAGGAAGCAGAAGCCAATCCAGTGCTTTTAAATCCCATTTCACTTCTTGCACAGGCTATTCATCATCTCCAATTTTTTTGGTCCAAGTGCTAACGTGAGAAACTTGTAGGATTGTTGTTTTCCTGCACTGGAAAGGTCAAAACAAGCTTCAGAGCCCCTGAGCAGACAAAGGGGAGGCTGGGCTGGGGAACACAGAGTGTCATTATCCCAGTGTCCCAGTAAAGCCATGTGATTCCTTTGGACAGCTCATCTCCAGCATCCACATCATTACTGGAATAAATACAGGCTGTGGCGGAACAGAACGGAGCGAGGAAAAGCATCTCCTGCAAATTGGAAGTTGGTTTGTTTATAAGGGAGTTCCCAACAAAACTCCAGCACAGCAATGAAACTGCACAATGGAAAGGGATTATTATAACTGAGTCACAGAGCAATCACAGCAAAATCCAGCCATTGTTTAGGGAAACTTCAAAATTGCCTCATGCTCTTCGTCTAATCAAATGTATTTCAACGGCAAGAGATAGGAGCCAGCATGCCTGGCCCAGAAGCTGAAGCTTAAAAGAAAAAAAATAGAATGAAAAATTTAAATAAATTTTTAAAAATTAAACAAACACAACAAAACCCTCAATCTTATTCCAGCCTTCAATACAGTTGTAATAGTTAGCTAAGATGCAATACTAATAACATGAGGACCTTCGGAAAAATCCACATTAGGTAGTGTTAAGCAAATATTTACAACAAATGAAAGCTCTTTGGAGCTCTCTACTAAATATGACTTTCAACTCCCATTTCCCAAGCTAAAAATTTAACTGACCTCCATACACTGTGATTTCTAAGCAGGGCCCATCCAGTTTATCCTCTCCCAGCACACTCCTTCAAACTCTTAGTCCTTCACTTCCATTTCAGCACATTAATTTCAGAGCAATATAAAATAGCCATTAATAAATCAAACAGGTCACTAAAGGTATTACCAGCACCCAGGAACACACCAGAATCTGGCAGGACTTGTTTCTGAGGCCTAGAACCCCAAGAGCTTCATCACTCCGAGATAAAATTCAGAACATGAGACTTGAGCTGATTTTCAAGGTTTTCTTTAAGTTTTTAAGCAACACAAGAAGAATCCATATTTTTCCACAAAAAACCAAATTTCCCCTCTTCCTTCACCTTCTTTTTTTGGGTTGTTTTTTGTTGTTTGTTTTTTTTTTTTTTCCTCCTTGAATTCTCAGTCCTTTTTTTTTGTTTTACTTTTTTGGTTTGTTTGTTTTTGGGGGGTTTTTTTATCATCTCCAAAACACAGGAGACATTTCCAGAGCTGATAAAGACACCAGTATGGAGGAGGGTTCTTGTGCAAGAGGAAAAAGAATAAGAAAAAGAAAGTACACAATAAACCAGATTGGAAATCTACTTATAATCAAGAACACTCGCAGTACAAAGGAGAATAATTCTACACAGTTCTGGCCTAGCAGCCACTTAAAAAACATGATATAAAAGTGTGCTCTAATGTCTACCATCACCATTTTAAAAATCCATTTGTATTTTTATGGTGAACTACATTTCACTTGTAATTTCTCACCTCCTGCTGCCGAGACCTCTCAGCACCAGGCAGACATTTGGCCAAAATTCTGGCAGCTGAGGAGACAAGTAGTTCCAGGAGAGATTTAAAGCCATAATAAGATCTAAGGCTAAGCTGTCGGAAAGTCCAGGCAAACTTCTGTGGCATGTTTTTCCTTTCTCTTTCCTATAAACACCTAATGAAAGCTCTCATGAATGTCCTGGTAGAGGCTGCCAAGTCAAAATAGTGCATTATCTCAGCTCATGACTCCATGGAATATTCTTACATCACAGCTCTAAGGAATCATCTACCAGGCTTGTAACTACAGGAAAGTTTTCCCATGTAGGGTGAGGATTATTTCTTTTTACAACTGCCTTGTGACTTCAGGGCAATCTGTTATGAAAAGGGAAACCTGGATGTTGTGAGTGCTGCACTAGGGGTCTCCTGCTCTCCAGGTGGAGCAGGGATTCTCTGGAACTGAAATTTAAGCTCATATTGGGTCTGTGGGTTCAAGGCAAGTTTCACCAAAGGATCCCCAGGTAGGACCCTTGTGAGGAGAGGTCTGCACAGTGAGCTCAGTGTCACTGAGCAAACCAAGGCTCCCTGCCTGACTCCCACAGTTGAAAAAAAACCCAGTTCCACTCATGGCCTTCCGAAGGATTGCTTTCAGGGATACACCTGAAATAGCACATGCTTCATTTGAGCTCCCTGGTGACCTTAAGAAAAAAGGAAATACATCATTGGCACAGCACAAAATAACCCGAGACAGCACCATTTCCAACACTTACTGTCACCCACCAACACATGGACCCCACCTCCTGTCCAACAGATATTGCCCTCTTCTCTCATTTCAGTAATGAGGTAAATCACCCATTTCAGGGAAAAACTGATCCATTCCAGGGAAAAAATGATCCGTTCTGTAAATAAACACTGAACTATGTAATTAAATGTACACTTGCTAAGCTTAGCTGATAGAATGGAACCTGCACAAAGTTCAAAACACTGGTGTTTAACATCCTCTCTCATAAAAGGCCTTTATTTACTTACTGATTTCATGAGTAAATGCTTTCTATATACAGCCCTTCCTTCCCAGCTGCTGTATCACCTCAGTAATTCTCAAAGGCTCTGATAAGACCAAGTGATAAGAGATCAGGATTACTCTGTGGAAAGGAACCCAAGATCCAGATGGAATTTATTACAGCACCATTTTCATTCACTTCTGCAGGTCTTCAGCCTGAAATGGCAAAAATAATTGCAAGTTGCAGCTGAAGTGCTCCCTGCTCTCCCTGTCTTTAGCTGTATCTCCTCTGCCCTCCCTCTTCCTCCATATCCTTTAAGAACCAGCCTCAAAACTGAGAGCTAAGATCACTCAAACTCAAAACAAAGAGTTAAAGTAACCTTAATCTCTGCCCCAATACTAAATACTTTTACTGAAGCTACTAAAGATCAAATAAGCAGTTTATTACAAAAAGATAATGCTTATCTGCTCTCAGGAGTCAGGAGGACAGGTGGAATACACACCTGTAGGTATCAAAGTCTCCCGACAGTGCTCCTATATATCCATTATCTCATCAATGTTTCAAGAGTTTTATTACCTTTGTAAAAGTAAATATATTTAAGGGCACCTTTTATGTGCAGTGTCAAGATTCTGACAACAAAATAAATAAACTGTTCTTCAAGGGCTCTGAGGACGCTGGAGGGAATACACAGCACTTCCAATAGAGCTCTTGTAGATCCAAAATCTACATTTCAGGAGCTTTATTACCTTTGCAAATGTACGTATATTTAAGAGTACTTCTCCTGTCAGGATTGTAAGAACACAAATATTAAAAAGAAATAAACCACTCTTCGAGGGCTCCAACAACACCTGAGGAACACACAGAACTCCTAACTGTGCTCCTCTAGATCAATTCTTGCATCTACATTTTAAGAGTTTTATTACCTTACAAAGGTAAGTGTATTTAAGTGCAGTGTCAGGATTGTAAGAACACAAGTATTAAAAAGAAATAAACTGCTCTTCAAGGGCTCTGATGACACTTGAGGAACATACAGCACTCCTCACATGGGCCTTCAATAAGTAGAAGAATGTACACCCTGTTTAAACTGTTTTAATCACCTCTTGTACAATGGGTAGATTAATAAAGTTTAGTATTCCTACTTAATTATGGTGACTAGCCTTAGAGAACTATCATTAAACCACAGCACTCTGACATTTAGATGGAACAGAATTAATAAAGATGACAGCTGGGATATAAAATCCAACATTAGGCATCTTTAAATACTTGTACAAAGGCAAAACAGTTCAAAATTCACACAAATGTAATAGTTGTTTTTTGCTCTGTTTCCAAGAACATAATTGTTTAGTACTTGGTTTTTAGTAGTTGGGGGGTATAAACAGGGAGGGCAGTGGCAACCCTGTGATGTGATATGTATGGAAGGGAAGGGAGGGACAGCAGAGAGTTCCAGGGCAAACACGGTTATCACAGAATCCCAGAATGGTTTGGGTTGGAAAGGATCTTAAAGACCATCCCATTCCACCCCCTGCCATGGGCAGGGACACCTTCCACCAGCCCAGGATGCTCCAAGCCCCGACCAACCTGGCCTTGGAGGCTCCCAGGGCTGGGGCAGCCACAGCTTCTCTGGGCAACCTGTGCCAGGGCCTGCCCACCCTCACAAGGAACAATTTCTTCCCAATATCCCATCCAACCCTACTCTCTGTCAGACTGAAGCCATTCCTCCTTGTCCTGTCACTCCAGGCCCTTGTAAATACTAACTCTCAGTCTTTCCTGTCGGCTCCTTCAGGTACTGGGAGGCCACAATTAGGTCACTCCAAATCCTTCTCTTCTCCAGGCTGAACAATCCCAATTCTTTCAGCCTTCCCTCACAGCAAAAGGCCAGGGAAAAGGACCAGAGTGACTGAGACAGTGACCTCATTCAGCTGCTGTACAATTATAGGAGAATTAAGCTGAGTCATGGACCTAAACCCCCCCTAAATCAGAGCTCACCACAGGGCTAAATCCCTGCCCCTGGGCCTAGAGCTGTATCTCACTGGGAATTTTATAGGAGAAAAATCAAACAGCAATTAATGCTTGACTGAACGCTGGAAAAGGAAAGGAAAAAAGGAAATAGGGTGACACTTCTTTCAGGGCTGAAACAAAGCAACAGCTGCTCAGGTCCCTCAGCACCCACAGCTAAGGGTCTCTCCTGGGTGAAGCTCCCACCAACCTTAAAAAAAAAATCAGTAAATAATAAGACAGAAAATTCCTTCCAGCCACAAAACTGAATGGGGAAGAGCCTGCCTGCATTGCATATTAATGGAGAGAAGGATCTGATGCCCAGAAGGGAAGAGAAAAAAGGAAGGAAAATGGGTTTATTTGCAGATCAGGCCCAGCAGAGCTTGCTGTCCTTTGGGGCAGTTTCACCCCAGGAATCACGGCCATCCCACGGCCATTCCCAAGGGGATACAACACTCCACAGCCTCTCTGCACGTGGGACGTCATTCCCAGGGTCACTTTGTCCCTTTAACAAGAAAAGCTGGTCTCCCACTGACAACCAGCAGCTAAGAATACAGATTAGCAGGAAAACATTTTCCAGGGCATTAAGGAGTTCTGAAGTGCATTTTTTCCCCCTCCTTCTCTTTACACAAAATAATAAAAAGGGAGAAAAATTTAAAGAAAAAAAAAAAGAATGGTTTCAAAATTGTGTGGATGACAAACAGCCAAAGGGAAGGTGATTCTGGAATAGTCATTTGGGGAAAAAATTTAACAGAAGAGCTGGAAGAAGAATCCAGACTGCCCAATGCTTCACCATATGGTCAGTGCCTGATGGAAAAGTTTAGAGGGGAAAATAAAGTTTTAGTTTCTGCCTGCAAGAAGGGGATTTTCTTGTAGCAGTGTCAATGACAACAGCTGTTTGAAATATTAAACATTAATATTAAAACATTCCCATTATGGTTCAATATTAATGTGCCCCTGCCATTGTATAGAATTATGTAAATTTACACCAATACCTACTTTTTTTTTAACTATATTTGACTTGTCAGGGTTTGGCTTCTAATGATTGAACTGACATGGGCCTGATAAATTTAAATTCTGTTCTCTGTGTAAGAGAGAGTTCCATTTAAAAAAACTCACAGTTCTATTTTCTCCCCTTAGAGACAAGTTTTATCTGTAAGAATCCACAGGCAGAAATAGATTTTCCATTGGAACCACTGATTTGGAATAAATACGGAGCCAGGATCCCTTTGATCTCAAATTCCAGCCTGAGTCACTGCATGGACTAAACACTGTATTTAAGGGAAAGGGGGATCCAGTCCTGCTGTACCTCATTGCTTCCTTCATCATCTCTTCCTCTGGCTTAATGAGCCACTGCAAATTAACAACTTTTCTTGCCCACATGAAGAAGAGTAAGTTAATTCCTCTTCTTTTTAGTCCAGCATCTCTGAGCTGTCATGTTTTCCACCCAGTCCTGGGACACGCACAACCCCCCAAACCTTTCACAGCAAATAAAACTGGGTTTGTGAGGCTGTGGCAGCCCTGTGTGCCCATAACAAGACAATACAGAGCTTTAGTTCAAGTTTACCTGCTCCCAGAAGCTTAAGATTGGGATATCTTAAATGGTTTGTCCACAGCACCAAGAGATTTGGGAAGTTAATGGAACCTTAGGCACAGGCTGTAACACCAAGTCTTGGTTTCCATTGAATTTCATTGCAAATTCACAATAAAGACACAAATGAGCATCAGATTAAAGGTTAAACTCTGAGCTCCAATATTACAGCAGTGATCAAGCTTTTGATCCCACCCAGCTCAATTCCTTCTCCAAAACAATGAATGCTGTTACTTTTTTGGGCAGAAAAAGCCAAAAAAAAGGGACAAGTGAACATGTCTCCAAAGACAACAAGCAGCACTGGGCCTATTTTTGAAGCCATGACACAGAAGGCTGACGTGACTCCATTCAGTCCCAAAATCTACTTGGATGAGGATTCAAATTAACAACGTTTTGGGACACATCAAGTCCAGCAAACTGCTTCCAAATGGAGCCCAGTCCCCAGCGAGTCACATGGAGATGAGTTCGTGTGGAGATGCTGGAACAAAAGGGCTGCAGGAATCACATCATCTGTGATTCACTTTCACACAGTGACACTGTCACTGGTCCATGTCCTGTGTCACTAACAAGCAGGGCTTGTCCTAAATGGGCACAGAGCACCATTCACTCCCAGCCCACTTGATTTTCTGTTATTGAAGGAGATCCAGAGTCATTTTTGTAAATGGACTGACACCACTCACAGCAAACAACACACAAAAGATTCCCACACACTTTAAGTCTTGTAAACAACAGCTAATAATTTAATTCTTATTAAGGTTTTTGAAACTAAGCACCTTGGTAATCCCTTTGTGGTAAAATACGTGTCTCCCGGTTGCCACCTTCTGCCACAGCACTAGAAAAAGTCATTGAATCTTTCCAGAATTTCCACAAAGCAGCCAGCAGGGCCTCTGCTAACACCCCTGCCGGCACTGTCAGATCACCTGAGCTTTTTTCAAGTTTAATTTGAAGCAAAATGATCTGATAAGAACTATTTCTAGATCAGGTGACATCAGGGATTACAAAACACTTATTTCTTAGGCATCAAAACTAAATCCCACCCTCCTAAATGACTCCTCCATCATCAGCAGGCACAGGCACCTAAAACCTGTTCCCCCCACCCCACTTCCAGAGATGGGGACTCCACCACTGCCCTGGGCAGCCTGTTCAAGTGTCTGACCACTCTTTCCATGAAGGAATTTTCCAAATATCCAATCTAAACCTCTTCTGATGCAACTTGAGGCCGCTTCCTCTTGTCCTGTAGCTGTGAAAAAAGACAAACCCAAACCAAAGCATTTCAACAATATATCTGAATTTCAACGAGCTCTCTGTGCCCAGGCTATCACCATATTAAAGTAATCTCTTTTTTGCCCCTTATTCCAAATATATCATAAAGTGGAGGCAAGTTCCTTCCCTTCAAATGCAAGAACAGGAGAATGTTTAGAAATTTAAGAAAAACATGATCAGGATAACACCAGCACAGGAAAGCAGCTGGAGAGCACTGAAACACTGACAAAATGGAACTGGAGACAGGAAAATGAAGCAAATCCCCTACAGAAGCCACACGTGTGGTGGGGCAGAGCAGGACAGACTCTGAAAACTGGTTTAAAAACACAGCTGTGCATTAGAAGAATAGGTTTAGGTGGGATATTGGGAAGAAATCCTTCCCTATGAGGATGGGGAGGGTGGGTTGCCCAGAGAAGCTGTGGCTGCTCCATCCCTGGAAGTGTCCAAGGCCAGGTTGAACGGGGCTTGGAACAACCTGGCATAGTGGAAGGTGTCCCTGCCCGTGGCAGGGGGTAGAGCTGGATCATCTTTAAGGTCCCTTCCAACCCAAATCAGTCTGGGATTCCATGATTTCCCTGTGCCCTGTTTCCCAAGCAATCTTGACCTATTTTTCCTATCATTTCCTATCATTTGTTACCTTTTATTATTGCTCCTTACTTATCACTTCAGGGTTCTTGGAAAAAGGTAATTTTTCACAGGAAGAGGTCACGAGGCTACAGAAGAGTTTCAGTTACACTGAACAATGTACAGACACACACTGTTCAGCTTTTACACTTCAAAAAAATGGAAGAAGTCTTTTCCTTTCCCGTACAAACAAAAGAAGCCAGGTTTAAACATTAAAATGGAGATTTGAATCAGAATATCCCAGGTGGGAGGGGACCCATGAGGTCCCTTAAAGCGTAAAAAACAACATCCTGTGAATATTTCTAGCAAAATCTAAAAAAAAAAAGTAAATTTAGTCAGAGAAAAGCAGACGCAGGAAGCCAAACTGAGACCTGGCAGAGCATCACCACAAACCCTGAACCACAAAAAAGCAGCTGCTGAGCTGTTGGTGGGTTCAGAGCTCTCTTTAGCTCCAATCCTGCTCCAAAAGCCCATGATTATCCGTGACGAAGAGCTGAAAATAACTTGTTTCTGTGTTTGTTTTCACCTCAGCCCTAAATTGCAAGGCTCTGGGGAGATTATTTGAGCTTAAGATCAGAGCTATTTGAGGGGTTTTGCTCCTACACTTACTCAATGTTATGCCATGCTCTGAAAATCTGGTTTTTTTGCCTTCAGAAAGCCCAAAGTTTCCCAGGGTGAGTCATGGGAGGAACCAAAAGGTAAGTTCAAAATACACAGGGAAAGCCCTGTGGTTCTCTTGCAGCAGAGGAAGCTTTTTCTTGAAGAACTAAGCACAAATCCTGGCCCAAGTTTCTCTGAAACTCAACCACAAAACGAGAGGGTGATTTTTCTTCCAGTTCATCTACAAATTCATTATTTTCATCAGAATTCAGAGCAAAGATAAAGCTCAGAATAACTTGCAGAGCTAAGACAGTTACTTCAAATCACTCCTAACAATCTCAGCCCTTCCTGGTCGCTCCCATTACCAACCAGTTTAAGGCACACACAGAGATTTATCTACTTAAAGTACAGCCCCAACAGAAAGCAGGATCAAAGGGAAACATCTTCCTCTCCTTCCGAAACTACGTTTCTACAACCCAGAAGTTCCAGTTCCCAGCTGTGAAGAAAAAAATTAATACATCTGAGATTTGTTAGAGTGCTCCAGATATCCACGTTTATCATAAATGTGTCTTTGCAGCAGTGTTTTAGAAGGAAAGATGGTATTATTTAAGGCAACATTATTCTTACAGCGCTTAATTTGCACAGCTCCAAGCAGTACCACTTTCCAACCAACAATTATAATTGGATATTTGTGTTATACAGCCAAGTTTTTTCACATTAGACAATTTTATCCCTTCTCCACAATGAAAACTGATGTCCTCTGAAAAAAGGGCTTTTCAAGCCTGAGTCTCAGGTTTCACCAGAGTGAGCATTTGATATCAAACTCCACATCTTGTAAGGGGGAGCCAAAAATCCTCCAGACCAGGCTGAGTGGCTGCTCTGGAAGCTGTAAAAAATACTAAATTTCAGCAAAAAGCCACATTGAAACGTAATTATCCCTCTAAAACATAAAAAGAAAAGCAGAAATAGCAGAATTAAATAGACATATAAGTGTGGCTTTGCACAGAGACAGCTCTGTGACCAATTGGGGCAGGGACAGTCTGCCACACTGAGGGACAGTCTGCCACACTGGGCACATTCCTCCAGAGGGATAAAGAAATTATTTGTTTTTATTGGGTCTATGTGTAACATTTGCATCTTGTTACCACTGATATTTTAGCCTTAAAAATTTTCAGACATTCCTCCAGGGCTTATCTTAAGCACATTTTTATTAAGTTCCCTTCTCTAAAAAAACGAGCTCCAGTGAGTTTTGACGCTTTGTGCCTTTGACAATGATAATCTTTGTCCTTTCCAGCTGCAGCAAATTTAAGATAATCTCTTCTTCAAGTGGACTTTATTAATCTTCCAAATGAAATACCATCCTGAGGTAAAACAATTATTTCCAGTTCAGCTCTTAGTAACAGTTAAGCCCATGCTGGAAAAGGCAACCAACATCTGGCAGACACAATATCTGCAGCAATTAAGAATAATTGTGAAACCATAATATACAAATCTATCCAAGTGCTGAAAGTGGAGCTCTGCACAGGCAGCTCTGCCTTCCTGCAGCTCAGAGGGGAAAAAAAAGCAAGGAATGACTGCAGAAGGATTTCACCAAGTCAGCAGCTGGGCCGGCCACACACAGCAGCATTTCCACTGTCACAACACACAGGGATGAGCTGGGATCCTCCAGGGATGTGCCTGGATACTTCCAGGGAGGTCTCCAGGTGGAAGGTGGGACACCTCACCTGAGGGAGACGGGTCTGGGGTGTCCTGGATCACCCCCTGACACATTCCATGTGTCTTCAGCAGCGGTCCAGCCTTGATTAGCAACGTGACTGAACTGAACACGGGGGGAAATCCCATTTGTTCTCCCCTTCCCATTTCAGCTCCCAGGTGGACTCTCCCCAGCACCTGCCAGTTGAGGTGCTGAGGCCTCTCAGCTCCATAAAAACATGTAACACAAGGAGGGGCTGGGCTGGTTTCACACCCCAACTGTTCCTCAGATCCCACATTTTCCCTCTAAATAATCTGAACAATAACCCCAAATCCCTTACAGGGTCACACACCTAAACCTGCTTATCCTCCTGTGGTTCCCCATGGACAGAGGGATACAGAGATCCAAGATTCCAACACCACTCATATAAAACCCTCCAGTTGTTCCATCTCACCTCAGAGGAGGTGAGCCAGAACAGCTGGTTATTATTTTTATTCTGTCTGGAAAAAAAAACATATTTCACCTGCCTGTTTCAAATGAAAAAAATCTGACACTTTCCTCCATTTTCAGTCAACTGTCCCTGAAGGTATTTTTTTTATTGAGCTGGTTTGATGGCAAAAGTGCAAATTTACAGAAAGACAACTTTACCTCTTCTTTCTAGAAGGGTAATAATAGATAAAATATTACAAAAGATCTGATAGACAAACTATAAAATTATCTGATTTGGAATCAGATCTATGATCAAAAGCTCTTCTAAATACCAGCAGTTTGGATAAAAACTAAAGAAAATTAAACTTCATTTTCCCTGCAAAACTCCTGCAGTTGCTCATTCCCCCAGCCAAAATCATAACCCCAGTGTAAAATCAGGATCATTACTAAAAAATATGAGATTATACAACATGTCAAGTAGAAAAAGATTCAAATTTATACACCATTTCAGTAAAATAACATCATCTGGGGGGAAAAAGAAAAGGCAGTTTTGGTCTGAAATAGGGCTCCTTAGAGGGAACATTTTACTTCAGAGACAAGCAAAAGGCTGGGTAAAATATGATCTATGTGCTTGACTGACTGTGCATTCTGCTACTGTCTGGACCTCAGAACTCCAGTTTCTTGTGTTAGGATGTCCAACAACAAGTATTTTGGAGAATGGAACAAAGGAGTTTAATGTATTTTCTCCGAACAGCCCAAAAATTGCACAGGCAGAATTTCATTGGAAAGAGCATCCTGAATGATCTTCCACTATTATTTTGTAGCAGTAAAGCTGCTTTTCCTTTAAAAGAATGGAAATAAAAGGGGCTATTTCTCCTCCAAGTTCCATTACTGAATTTTTCAGTTCACAAGTGTGAGTTTGTCTTCAACAACAACAGACGCATCACAGATGAGTCTTTGAAACTCAGTATTTCCTGGAGTAGCACTCCCTGCCATCACCTGCCTGGTGGTTTCCTGGTGGCCAAATATTTCAAACCAGAAACATTTGCTAGCTCTGACCTCCTTAATCGAGTGGTCACCCTAGAAAAGAGGAAAAGCCTCCATTGCTTTAAGAAATCAATGGAATTATCACCATCTGCTTAAGCATCCCTGGATATGGGGTTGGTGGGTCCTTGGCCTGGTTGCTCCAAAAAGGCTGTGGGTTCTGCTGATTCCCAAATTAACCAATAAATAGTTATTTTCGTGGTCACCCACCTATACTGGGAACTTGTGCACGCACCCAACTCTCTGCAAGCCCCAACAGCCCCATCAGATGGGCACAAAGCTCCTTTTCCACCTGGAGCTTGGTTCCCTAAATAAAACTTGAGCATCAAAGAGATCACAGCAAGATAAGGAAACCCCAAAGTGCGTATTTATACACAGGTAGAGACACACAAATGTGCCAGGGCAGAGAATGCCTGCCCTGCACAAACACACACAATCCCAACATCTGCAGGGCTGCTGACAAACACTGCAACACCCTGTGAGCTCATGGAAATTAAATGGAATTGGTTAATCTACTCTGAGTGCCAGAAGGGAATTTAAACAGCACAATATTGCTCCCTAAGCATGCTCAAGGCCCCAGATGAAAGAGCCAATCCCCCAAAAAAGAGTGTGATGTCCATGTGGGACTGAAGGTCACAGAACAAGGGAATAATCATTCCAATTACACAGTGATGAACATCCATAAAATACACACTGCAGATAGAACATCACTGATGTGACAGGTGTTGATATGTGTTCACCACGTTTTATTTTCAAGAGAAAAACCTGTTTCAGGGGTAGGAGGGTAGCAAGAATAAGTTTTGAGGTTCCTCTCCACTCCACTGAGTTTATTTGGTTTGTGCAATCCCTGAGTGTGCAGGAACACAGACTGGGGTGAAAATCTGCTTTACACAAGCGAGTAAAAGTAGAATAATCAACTGAAAGACTGAATCCGAAGGCCCACAAGCCTCCTTTTACCCAGAAGCAGAAATAAATCTTGGAGCCATTAAAAAGAAGTATCCCCAACTGCTAGTGACACAACCCACATGTATCTCCCTTAACCAAGCCACCAACCAGCAGAACTTCCTCTGGCATCACAGCGCCCATCTCCCTGGTACCAACCAGAAAAACAAAAACAACCCCGTGCCACGATGGCACCCACAACCCCAGGCTGGAAAAGAGAGGCCAACTGCTTATTTCCATCCCCATCAGCAGCTCCAGCCATGGAGCAATCGGGGCACACAAGCTCTAAGAAGATGCGCTGAAAGGAGACAGCACTTCACAGGCCACAAATCACGACTAAACCTGCCTAGAAAATGTCTCTGAGCCGAGTTCTTTCAGCAGGGAGGAGTGTTATAAAAGCTGCTCGCGACCTGAGGTGTGCAGGGAGCTCACTGCAGTCCGTCACCCTGGACAGAAGAAACCCAGCCACGCTCCACAGGCCACGGAGCCGGGAAATGCCGGCTGCCTCCAGGGAAATAACAACGGATTCAGTGTGTTCCGCAGGAAAAAAACACAAGGAGGAGGAAATGCATTTTCAGGCTAAATATGCCCAAACTCGTCCCCAAAGGGCCTGCTCGTCAGACAATGCAGGAATCTCCCTGCAGAATCCCAACTAGCTTTTTTTTCCCCTCTGGCCTCCATCTCTGCCACGGCTAAAATCCAGCAATCCAAGAGAACCTTATCCATCACCGTGGGTGGGGGAGAACACCATCACAACCCGAGGGCTGCCCACAGGCCAAGAGGGACCTCCAGGGCTTACAAAGGCTTTTGTTTTGGCTAATTCCGAGACACATCTTGGGAGTGCAAACTCTACCCTGCAGTATTTGCAACCCAAATATTGCAGCACTGAGCTAATTTCGGGGAGCTGGCACAAAAAAAAAATCGACTGGAGTAATCGGACCAGAAAATGGTAGTGAGCTAAATTTAGGAGTAACTATGCAATGCAATATTAATAAGAGATTATTTCCCTTCTCCAATTTTTTTTTAAGTTAAGCTAGCAATGCTCCTTTTAAAACCAAGGCTCTCCATCCCCCCCAGGGATGGGTCCTACAGTTTTCAGAATGCCAACATGAGGCTCAACCCCCACTGAGGATGAGCCTCTCTCGGAAGGCAGGGAGCCCTGGGGAGGGGGAAGCGCTGTCCCCACGTCCCCAGAGCTCCTCAGGAAGGATGCCCCGTTTCCCCGCAGTGCAGGCGCGGACATCCCGCATCGCCCCCCCTCCTCTGCCCATCACTCACTTTCTCTTGTACTCGTCGCGCTCCCGCTTGACTTTGGCCAGCACGTTGTAGAGGGCGCGGATCTCGGGGGTGATGGTGTCGATCTGCACCCCGACCCCGTCCGGGTGGATCCAGGACACGCCGGGGCCCTGCACGGTCTCCAAGCCGCCGCCGCCGGTGCGGCGGACCTGGGTGTAGCTCCAGATGGTGCCGGGCAGGCGCCCGTAGTGCGGCGGCGAGGGCAGCGCGCCGTGCCCGGGGCCCGGCGGCGGCAGCAGCGGGGGGGTCCCGCCGTCCGTCTGCACCGCCTGGTCCCGGGAGAAGGTCTTGTAGCGCAGCCGCCGGTCGCGCTCGCTCTGCTGGGCCGCCAGCTGCTTCTCCAGCAGCCGGTTGCGCCGCTCCAGCTCGTGCACCTTGGCCAGGAAGCAGCGGAACCGCACGTTCAGCCCCTTCAGCAGGTGGATGTTGGAGCCCAGGTCGTTCCGCAGGGCGGCCGTGACCGGGGGGCCCCCGCCGGCTGCAGCGGGGCCGCCGCCGCCGGGGCCCAGCGGGCAGGAGGAGGAGGAGGCGGCGGCGGCGGGGGAGAAGGCGCGGGCCATCTCCCCGAACAGCAGCGAGTTCATGGCGGACGGAGCGGAGGGCGCGGTGGCGATGGAGGCGATGGAGGAGGCGGCGATGGAGGAGGCGGCGATGGAGGAGGCGGCGGACGGGTCGAGGCGCTGCCGGCGCCGCCGCCGCTGCCCGGGCTCTGAGCGGACACCGGCGCGGCCCCGCCCGCCAGCGGTCTCTCATTTGCATAACCACGCCCACATCGCCATACCCGGTCTCCTATTCCCACGACCACGCCCCCGTGACTCCATATAGGCCGGTTCTATTTGCATAGCCACGCCCCCTCGGCCGAGCCCCGCCCCTCGCGGTGCCGCAGCCCCTCCACGTGTCCCTGGGTTTGGGGGCGCTGGGTTTGGGGGCGCTGGGTTTGGGGTCGCTGGGTTGGGGGGTAACCGGGTCCAACGCGCTCCACAGCCCTCGCTGTGCTCCCGGATTAATTGGCAAATGTGCAGTAAATGGGATAAAGGCCCCTGGCCTTGCCTCCCTTCTTTTGGCTCTCTGGGAAACCGCCTGATTATTAATCCCCTACTAATCCCCTATGGAGACAGGCTAGGAAAGTTAGGGCTGTTCAGCCTGGGGAAGGGAAGGTTGTGTGGAGACCTCACAGCACCTTCCAGTATCTGAAGAGGCTACAGAAAAGCCAGAGAGGGACCCTTTTTCAGGAACTAGAGTGACAGGACAAGGTGTAATGGGTACAAATAGAAAGAGGGGAAACTTAGGTTGGATATTAGGAAGAAATTCTCCCCTGTGAGGGTGGGGAGGCCCTGGCACAGGTTGCCCAGAGAAGCTGTGGCTGCCCC